>JAAMXS010003697.1:12436-27051 GCA_019693525.1 Cylindrotheca fusiformis | reverse complement strand
GTTAATAAAATTCACTACTAATTGGTTCCTCACTAGTGCTTAATCTGCTGGTCTGTAGCTTGAACGAGCATGGCGACGGAGCCCTTGCTCATCTTCACCTTGTGCGTTGATTAACTGATATGGGAGGTGTTCGTAGTAGCGGAATTCCCTCCTATCCGTTTGTGGATCATGATCATGACAATGGTCACCATCATCCAACAATGCCATCAATTGATCCCCACTTGCTCCATTGATATCATTTGACCAAGAAGGTTGTTCCCCTTCTTGAGTGACGATGTGATTGTGCAACACAATAATTTCTCAGCATGGCGCGAAGATTCCCAAGAATGTGACGTGGCGTAAGATTTGGCATGCGTACTAATCTAACATTTCGTTTCTGTGTAGCGACTGTGGAGGGAACCCGGACGCTTGAGAATTTGGCGGGGTAAGAATTGGCATTTCATTTTCTGAGTAGCAACCCCCTAAGTGTTTGAATTATGGGACACATCTTTTAACGTGCCAAAGTGCCGTAATGGTCGCTTTTCTCGTAGCATTTGATCGTAACCCTCTTCGTGCTATGTCTCAGTCCCCAGTGCTCGACTCCACGTAAAATCCCACAGCTCCAATCCAAATACTGTGAGTGTTTGAATTACATATAGGATACAACTTAACGTGCCACAGCGTCAAAACTGTCGTACCTTTTCGCGTAGCATTTGATCGTAGCCCTCTACGTGCTATGTCTCAGTGTGAGGTGCTCATTCAACGTAAAATCCCACTGCTCCAATTCAAAAATTATGGTGCAAATCAAATCGCTTCCTGTATTTCGACAAAGCACATCGAAAACTGTTCGGTTTCTCGAATTCTCCTATTCTTCGTTTCGATGGGATTACGATGACAAGACGTCAGCACGAAAGAAACACGAGGAGACTGGGAGATTTCGTTCAAAAAGGTAGTAGTATCGCTGAGAATGGGGCTATCTCAGAGTTCCAAAGCTACTGGAAAAAGCGGTTGGATTCGTCAAGCCAATGCCAACTCCATGAGAATTCGGCGATACTTCAATGCGAACAGGAGAGAACAATTGTTGTGAAACTCTTAAGAATGTTGGATGCCTCGCAGCAAGTCCACAACGAACGTCTTAGCGAGAGACTCCAACTGCGGAAAGTACTACGGATGCTCAACAAAGCGAGAAGAGTGAAACTAAACATGTTTCATGCTCACAGGAAAAGTGTTGAAAAGCTCCGACAAGGGAAAGAAGCAGACTTGCAAAGTTTGAAGCGACGGTGGAAGCGGATTCTCAAGGGCTCGAAAGACCTATGCGACAAATATGCCGAACAAAATGCAAGGCTGCAACAAACAATATCTGCGTTGAAACTACAGAGCACGAGGCAATCTGAGCAGTGGAGATTTCTTGAAATCGAAAACCGTGAAAAATTCTTGGAGGAGAAGGTTGAACTAGAGCGGAAAGTGAAAGAGTCTCAGCAATTGCAGAAGCACGAGAAAAAAAAGCTTCAGTTTGAACTCGACACAATGAAGAAGAAGTACGAAGATATAGAAAGCCAATTGTCCAGCCGAGCTAAGACCTTTGAAATAGAAAGAAGCCATCAGGCAAAGGAATTAAAGAACGCAACAACAAGGGCTGGCGAATATTTAGCAAAGCTGCAAGAGCTGCAGATAAACTTTGATTCACTTCGTTCTGCCCATACCGGCAGTATAGAGGACTTATTGAAGAGATCAGAAGCTGACAGAAAAAAACAGTCCAGGGAGACAGAGACTCTCGAAACGCAGTTGGAGGAAATAAGGCGTGGGTACTCACGATTGCGAAACACTATGGAAGCATTGGCATCGAATCACGAGCGACAAATGGCTGAGAAACGTTTACAGGACGAGGCGGTGGCCGAAGAAAAAAGATTGTTAGAGAGAGAAAATCGTATCCTGAAAGCAGAACTGGAGGAATCAAGACTGCAGAATTCCCTGATTAAGTCTGAAATGGAAAAGATGAAATTGATTCACGACAGAGAAATGGTCAAGAAGACATCTGCGATGCAGGAGATACGGAATGAGAAGGCAGGGCTAGATAAGGTGAAGGAAGCGTGGAAGCAAGAACTGGAAGGAACGCGGGCTACTCTTTCTCAAACCCCCCTTATGGAGGGAGCAACTTGCATTGGAGGCATTGTAGAGGAAAAGGCTTCGAGGGACGAGCTGATCATTGAAACCGAGGGACTGGAGAGTGAGGAAATCATGCTACGAAAGCAGCGTGAAAAAGTACAACCGAGTCATTCACAAGTTCACTCTGAGATAGCGAACACATCGGACAATCATAAGAGAAAGATTGAGGAAATCGGCGCAGTTCAATTGGAACTACACGAAGAAAAAGAGAGCTCTTTGAGTGGTAGCCAAGTGTCACGTGAGGAATTGAGGCAGAAACAATCGAGCTATTTCGAAACTCAGTCTGGGTTGGCGTTGCCTATCGATGGAATGGGAACTGAGGAGTTATCATACGACAATGAATTGAGTAGATTAAGGCGAAGGAAGTCACCAAATACAGTCCAGCAGCAATCACTGTATGACGACGAGCATTCTACAATGCAACGAAAAAGCCACGCAGGCAAAGAAACCAAGAGACATGAGAATGCTAAGACCTTGGCGGAACAAAAAGGAAAGCCCCTTCATGCCGATGACGTGGAAGCCAGGCTGCGTGGATCAACGAGGAAGTACGAGCTGCATAGAAAGAGGATTTGGGCAGGAAATGAATTGGCTTTGCCGCAAGTGGAAAAGGTGACAAACCCCAATTCTCTGCCAACTTCATTCCATACGGGTATAGTCGCTGATGTTAGCAAACTACAAGGATCGTCAGTTACACCATCTGAAGACGGCAACGTAGTCTGTTTGGAGGACGGGCAGGCAGCTAAAGAAAAGCCAGCCGTTTTGTCTTCGCCAGATCGCACCGAGATTTCTGTGTTTGATGGGGTTGCTCAAGAATCGCAAGCTATTCTTTTTGACTCCCAAAACAGTGTTGATGCGATCCCCACTGGAGGCAACAAGAACAGTTCCGAGAATAGACAACTTTCTGAGGACGGAATCTATTTGGATCCCGACAGCGTTTCTGGTTACCACTGTTTGGAGACAAATTGTGAAATGGACGAAATCGCGAAAGCTATTGGAGAGGAAGGACGTACCCTCTGTGAAAGTGAAAACGTGGAAGTCGGAGAATGGCGGACGCGGTGCCATCTTTTGGAACATGATCGTTCTGATCTCGCACGAGTCACAAACGTAAGTTGGGAGATGGACAAACTATCTTTCGTTCTTGCTCCTCTTTTAACAAAGAAATCCTCGTTGGTTGTAGGAAATATTGACAATGTAAGTTCGCAAAGAAGCTCGCAGTCTACTCTCTTATGCATTTGCCAACACTAGACTTTTCCTCTCAGGGAACGGGAGACTCAGAAGTTGAGATTAGACGCTGCCATTGCATCTGCACAGCGTCAATCGATGGAAGACTTTCGGGTATTTCAGCAGCAAACCCACCAGCAGATGAAGAGATTGTACCTTTCTCTATGCGAAGATTGCCGGAAGCAAATCGACAGCGCGACTTGAAAAGTTTGCAGCGCTTCAAGATAACATTGGAGGGAACGATAGTTCTTCTACTTTTTCCTTTTAAAAAACAAGTAATTTTCTTTTTCTGTCCTCCCTTTTCGCTTCTTTTTGCTCATGACTCAGCTCCCTCGTGTTTTTCTTTCTGTAAGATTGCGCAAACAACGTTGATTGGTTTTTCTGCAGGAATCGCAAGAAATCATTTAGTTTTGCCAACATTTCTTTTGTGATGTCATTTTCTTTGCCATATTCATCATCGAGTATTGATGGGAGTTGGGAGAGCAACCTCAATAGAAACTCACAGCCATAAATGTCAACCTTTTCTACGCCTCTGAATAAATCAGAATTTCTTAACGCAAAGAATTGAGAACGTTCGGAAGGATAAAGAAGCCTAAAGGCTAGAGCTTCATCGAAGAACAAAACAAGACCACCAACCATATCCAGCCATTCTTGCGTGTGTTTCTCATGTTGCGGGCCGAAACTTGTCTCCTTATTTCTGTTTGTTGCCACTGATGAAGGATTGACGGAAGACAGTAACATTTTGCAATGAATTCCTTTCGACTCCAAGTAAAGATTCAAGCATTCACGAATCGGCACAGATGAAGGTAGGTTGTGAACCATCTGAAAGTGGTTGATGATCTCCCATTCCTCAACCAAAATTTTCTTCAACCCGAAAGAGAGGACTAGTTGTCGGGAAGTCGATCCTTTGCCGCTCACCAGGCACAACTGCTGCACACCCAATTTATAGTCGTTCTCCCACAATTGCTTTGACAGCTTCATAGGGGCATATGTTTTATTCGTGGAAGATCCCGCAAATTTCTGAAGGCGAAGATTCCAGGATTTCAGAAATTCCCCCCCATCAACCTTTCGCTTGCTTTTGTTCTTGAACTCCCTTTGCAAAGCCTTGTGCTCCTGTAAAATTCTTGCACCAAGATCTTCGTTTTCAGGCGAGGAATCCATCAAATCATGCTCCCTAACCCACCGATCCCAATTCGGTTTCCATTTGTTGTAGTGAACGAAGTAATGCCACGACGCAACACTTTGCTCCCGAAGATACTGTTCCATTTCTTCTTCAGAGTTCACAAGTCCAACGGTGGCTTGAGAATTTTGGTTCACCCCCCAAATCAACCGACGCACCACTGCATCATACAGCAAACCATCCTTGTCCCGTGCTAGTACAGGTTGGCAGATAGTAAATTTGGGAGAAGGGATTGTTTCAACCTCTGCTTCATTTGCATCCAACGTTACTAGTTCAGTTTTGCCTCCTTCGTTATCCGTCCATTGGTCGATACTTCGACCATGTTCGTTGCTCTCGGACATCCTTGCAATGCAAGAATTGAAACAGCGCTGCAGAAAGACAACTGAGGACACTTACTTGGACTGTATCAATAAACTATAGACGCAGACGTATTTACCAAGATAGCTTTGGGCGTAAATTTTCTGTTTTCTAGTTCTACCAAACCGCTCGTGAACAGAAAATGTCCGATAACACACTCCTCCAGTAACGGACACTGCAAACGGCCAAGTGGGATGTCCCGCACGTGTCGTAGCGACACTACGACATAGGTACGACACGTGCGGCAGGTACATATGTAGAATTCAGTTTTCGATTGACATAAACTACATAATAAGATATCCGGCGAGGCTACTGACTAGTTCAACAAACGAGGATCAATTCAAGGTGGTCCAATTGCATTGCGTCAGTTATCGACATATGGGTCGCTGCCAAGAGAAGGAGTTTTCTTTCATTCACCTATCACGCAGCTACTCGATTGGAGGGAGTCCTGTTCTGAGTCTCATACGCTCTGCGATCAGAAAGGCTAATTCCAAGGCTTGCGCACCATTTAGTCGGGGATCGCAATATGTGTTGTAGCGGCTTGCCAAGCTGTCCTCGGTAACATCGCTGAATCCCCCAACGCATTCTGTGACATCTTCGCCGGTCATCTCCAAGTGCACACCTCCAGGATGAGATCCCATTTCGTCGTGTACATCAAAGAAGGCTCTAAGCTCCGAACGGATATTCTCAAAGTCACGCGTCTTGTACCCATTTTCAGTCTTCCGGGTGTTTCCATGAACTGGATCAGAGATCCACAAGACAGACTTTCCTTCACGTTGGACTGCACGGATGAGGCCAGGGAGATTCTTTCTCAATTTGTCAGCGCCCATTCTGACAACTATGGAAAGCCGACCAGGAATATTTTGTGGGTTCATTGTTTCGATGATTTCAATCAATTCATCTGGGGTGCACTTATCAGACACCTTGACGCCAAGAGGGTTTCCAATGCCTCGAGTAAATTCCAAGTGGCCTCCGTCTAACTCTCGAGTCCTTTCTCCAACCCACAACATGTGTGCTGAACAATCATACCAGCGTCCTGTTGTGGAATCCATACGAGTCAGTGCTTGCTCATATGGTAAAAGTAAGCATTCATGAGCAGTATAGAAATCCGTCTTTGTAAAAGCGGGGGCTGCAGTGTCGACACCAATCGCCTTCATGAATCGCAATGACTCATCGACCTTTGTTGCAAATTTCCGATACCTGAAACCGCAAAGAAACACTGAAGTGAACACTGAAAACGGCGAGTAGAAAAAAGAATCTGTGCTGCACCTACCTGCTACCTTCATCAGTCTGCTCAACAAAGTCCAAGTTCCAAGCATGAAGGCGAGATATGTCAGCATATCCACCGGTTGAAAATGCCCGCAAAATGTTCAGTGTTTGAGCACTTTGATGGTAGGCTTCAACCATGTTATAAGGGTTGTGACGTCGGGATTCTGGGGTGAACTCTTCTGAGTTAATGATGTCTCCCCGGTAGGATGGAAGAGCCACACCGTCTCGTACCTCATCTGGTTCTGAACGAGGTTTTGCGAACTGTCCTGCCATGCGGCCAATCTTAATGACGGGCATGGCTGAACCGAACGTCAGAACTAAAGCCATCTGAAGTATAACTCTGAAGGAGTCTCGTACGTGATCAACATTGAACTCTCCAAATGCTTCGGCACAATCGCCACCCATCAGAACAAAGCCTTGTCCACTGCACGCCCTAGCTAATTGTTCATGAAGAGTGCGTACTTCTCCGGCGAAGACCAACGGAGAGAAATTTTCTAATTTTTCAATCACATCATTAAGCTCCTTTTCGTCTTCGTAGTTCGGAGCTTGCGAAACTGCTTTCGATTGCCAAGAAGTGGGGCTCCAGTCTCCCTTGCCAGAAGCTGTGGATGAACTGGAGGATGTCGAAGAAGCAACCATCAAAGGAGGCATAACGCAATCTCTTTTATGTTGAAAATTGGATGCAGGGAGTCAGAACGTCGGAATTATACTTTTCAAGATGTGATAGAGTTGGAACACAGGTATGTCCATCCCGCTGAAGATAAATGGCAAAGCGAAAATTGTGTGCTACTGTAGAGATAACATACCTTGCCTTTGAAGAGGGTGCAAAACCCAGTGCGGGTCCAGCAAGGAGATGAAGCAGAGAGTATGTAAGGGCAAGATTCATGGTTACTCTAATTGAACAAGTGCGAGAGGATTGTAGGTCTCAAGTGATATGATTGTCACTTCAATGTGGCCAACAGGGAAAAGACAATTTAACATACGTCCAGTGGTACTTCGCAAAAGCTATGGCGGCCAACCAATTTTTGAAACCTTCAACCTTCTCCTGTTTCTTTGCCACAAAAGATTGAAGTCGGACATGGCGTCCGTTTACTGCAACCCCTCCAAAATACCTGTGTGGGGGTGGGGCACACGCCCACGAAAATGGGGGTCAGAGTGCTTGCCCCCAGCTTTGTACGGGATCTGGTGGGTTCAAAGCAGAGCTAGGCTAGGGAGCCAACGGATGTTGTGTGTGATTGTGGTCATCCGTTATGATTACTTTTTATGAATGACCCACATTGCCTATCACTTGCCATTACCGGGTATGTGCATTGAAATCTTGTCGTAAACTCAGACAATCTTCTTTTTGCAACAATCACTAATGCGCAACATCTACTGTTTATCTAAGAAATACAGTGTAGGCCCTTCACTTCATTTCTTGCTAGAGTTACATATCTCAACAAGGGAAATGACCCTCATCAAATCAAAAAATACAGTGTAGGCCCTTCACTTCATTTCTTGCTAGAGTTCCATTTCTCAACAAGGGAAATGACCCTCATCAAATCAAAACCAGGAACTGCATTTGCGGAGAATCAGGTCAACATTCAAGTCAGAGTATTCTTTCAGTGTTCACAAAGTATTGGTTCTAGCAAATCTAGCCGCAGTCGAAATCATAGCCTAATCCAATTTGGATCAGCACACTTTAGTAACTATGGCGAAAGTGTTTCAAAATTAAAAAAAAAATTAAATGTCAAAGACGGTGAGTGCTGAACATAAGACTACAAGCTGGCATTAATTACTGAAGCACTGCAATTGATGCTCTGCAGGCCTATAAGATAAACTACGTATAGCAGTTTCCCAAGTCCGAAACAAACACGGTCTTTTGTTCGTACGGCTACAGATCTAGTTTTTCCCCCTCATTTGGTGTTCAGCATGTCTTCTTGCCAATCGTAAAACGTGGAGAACGCCTCAAGTTTTCTTTTGAAGTAGGTCTCGAGCCTTGCAAACCCTCCAAAATCCCGCTATGTCACCCTCGTCGAACATAAATAGCGAAGAAAAGGAGCATGAAGCGATCCTGGCCTGGAAGAAGAAACGTGAAGAAAGGAAGCAATTGAGCAACAGAGATGAAAAAGAAACAAGCAGCTTCAGTGATACATATGAAAACTTGGACGAAAACGAGTTTGACTCCCTTTCAAAACGCAAAGGATTAGAAGAAATGCTCAGGGGAAGCCAGCGACGCGTTCGAAAGAGAGCAGGCAAAGAAAGTGTAGGGGCGACTGGGCACGAAGAGAAAAAGGAAAGTTCGAACCTGAACAACAACGAGAATGACGAGCATAAACATTTGTCGCTTCTAGAATCAGCTGCTGTGCTACAGAAATCATTGACGCATGAACAAAGGGTCAAAAAGCAGAAAGGAGAAGAAGAAGAAAGGATTATGCGCGAGGCCTCGAAGGTGCAGACGTAAGTAGAACAATCGATTCCGTGAACAAACGCAATCACCGTCGTATTCATGTCGATATTTGTCCACTATAGAAATGCTCTTCAAGCGGCATCAGAAGTGAGAAAAATACGTGCAACCATTCTGTTTCCCTCAATTTCCCTCTCAATGATGTTTTTCCTCGGTTAAGGTGGCAAAAGGTGTAGAATACATGGAGACACTTCCATCCACGTGGACTTGCCCCCAGTACATCTTGAACCAAGGTGAAGCTGTTTGGGAAAAAATTCGAAAAGAATGGCACATGGAAGTTGAAGGAAAGGATATTCCTCCACCTTGCAAACGATTCGTTGACATGAAATTACCAGGACCCATACTATCAACTTTGGAAGCCAAAAATATAAAGAGACCAACGCCTATACAGATGCAAGGATTGCCGGTTGCTTTGGCGAGCCGCGACATGATTGGAATTGGTGCGTGTCTGTACAGCCTGTACAACATTTCTTGATAAATTCTAATCGTCGTTCTTTCCTCCTTTCCAATATTAGCTTTTACTGGATCTGGAAAGACTCTCACATTTTCATTACCTTTAGTCGTGGCAGCTCTGGAAGAAGAGCTGCGAATGCCGTTAGTTGCAGGAGAAGGGCCCGTTGGTATCATTTTAGCTCCATCCCGTGAACTTGCTCGTCAAACGTTTGAGGTTATTCAAGAATTCTGTGCGCAGATATCGGACGCTCAGTATTTTCCTGAATTGCGAGCTCAACTAGTAATTGGCGGAGAGCCTGTGAAGTCCCAGTTAGATACGTTGGAAAAGCGCGGACTCCACTGCGTTGTAGCAACTCCGGGTCGGCTGAGAGTGAGTAGCAAGAGGGTGTCACCCAAGACACTGCCGTTTACAATGCGACTCAAAATGACATGCGTTTGTGTCTTCGCCAGGATTTGTTGAAAAGAAAGTCGATGGACTTGAGTATCTGCCGGTACATTTGCTTGGATGAGGCGGATAGAATGTTGGATGTAGGTTATGGTTGTCCTTTCTCTTTAATTGTCTCCCTATCTCAAAAATGCTTGCTTTCAGTTGGGTTTTGATGAAGAAGTTGGGCAGATCATGAACCATTTCCCTCACCAGCGTCAGACCTTGCTGTTCTCTGCAACGTTTCCGAAAAAGTTTCAGGACTTTGCGAGAGATACACTGGTCCAGCCAATCGTTGTAAATGTTGGACGAGCTGGTGCCGCTAATCTCGATGTCATTCAAGAAGTGGAATATGTTAAACAAGAAGCAAAGATCGTCTATTTGTTGCATTGCCTGCAGAAGACAGCTCCCCCTGTAATTATATTTTGCGAGAAAAAGGGTGACGTGGACGATATTCATGAATATTTGCTATTGAAGGGCGTCGAAGCGGTAAGCATTCATGGCGGGAAGGATCAGGAAGAACGAAATGCAGCAATTGCATTGTACAAGACAGGACAAAAGGATGTTTTGGTTGCGACTGACATTGCAGCGAAGGGGCTTGATTTCTCCGACATTCAGCATGTGATAAATTTCGACATGCCCAGCGAAATCGAGAACTACGTTCACAGGTAAGCTGCAGACACTGATGGGTGAGATTGTCAAACTCGATTCAATAGTGGGACTAACATGCTTGCGTTGTTCATTCATGGAAAGGATTGGACGTACTGGACGATGCGGCAAGACTGGGGTTGCTACCACTTTCATCAATAAGAGTTGCGACGAAACCTGCCTTTTGGATCTCAAGCATCTGCTGAAAGAAGCTCGCCAGCGAATTCCACCTGTCCTGATGATGCTGGATGACCCCAGGGAGCACAATGCTGGGGTTGGGTGCTCGTATTGTGGTGGTTTGGGGCACACAGTTGTTTCGTGCCCAAAGATTGATAAGAATGCACGACAGGTAGCCAGTGGTCGCAAAGATGCATTGGCCACGGGCGAGGGATACGGGGGTGATTGGTAGGGATTCAAAAATTGCACTTTTCTGTGCACCCGTTCTGTAGCTCTTCGGTTGCAGAATGGCTCAGTTTATCGTCACACGAAGAGGATAAAATCAACATGCTTACAATACTTCCGTAACGTTCTAACATCCTATCCATCATATTCAATTGTATGTCCTGGTTGTTTGTTGGAGCGTAGGTTGGTTTATTTCTTTTTTGTTTTCCCTCCTTTCAATCCAGCGCTCAGCAAGTCGTCGAGGTCGTTTGTAGGTTTTGGGCGGTTCTTTCTTGTAACTGCAGCTTTCGAATCATGCCCATTTTGTCCGTCAGCATGTTTTGCTTTCTTCGCCTCCAACTTCGCAAGGAGAGCTTCTTTGTCATTTAGGTTTCGTTGTTGAGGTGTTCCTTCACGTTGCTTTCCTTTGGCTTTCGCAGCTTCCTTTGCCTGCCGTTTGGCACGATCGCGCTCTCGCTGATCCCCTCGGCTCATTGTTTGGGTTGGTTGTCGATAGGGTAGGATCTGGAAGAAAACGAATAATGGCGTTGTGAAATGTGAGTGCGTCATTTGTGTATGCACAGCAGAATTTTGCCGTACAAGCTACGTATTCGTGCACGAATTGTCATCTGGATTCGATTTTACGATGTGACCACAGAGCGAACGGAGAGGTATGGTTGTTGTCCCCGACAAAACACAAATCGGAAGATGAGCGACGCTTTTATTAAAACAACTACCCACAACTATGTCTCTCGTAAGGCCGTTATTGACGGAGCAAAACAAGTAGAAATCAAAGGACGCTCAATTATTCATGATGAAGTGCACGTTCGGGGTGATTTGGGTATTGTTCGGATCGGACGCTATTGCGTTTTGGGAAGAGGGTCTCTTGTGGAACCTCCAGCGCATCCTCTAAAGAAATCGAAAAGCGTTCCTTTGGTTATAGGTAGCCACACTCATGTTGGCTCAGATTGTGAAATTCGCGCAGCTGCTGTTGGCAGCATGGTTTGGATTGGAGACAACGTGAAACTGGGGAAACGGTGCATCATTAAGGATAATTGTGTCATTGAAGCGGGGATTGAGATCGGTGAAGATACGATTGTACCTCCATTTACAAGAGTTTCGACGATTGCGTCAACAGATTTCGAAGAATTACCTCCTAGTCTTTCATTACAACTCCAAGAAGTATCAATAACAAGCTACGACGAGTTCAAGCAGACCTACGAGCAATAGTCTTCTAAGGTATGGGTGCTCCGAAGTTTCTGCTGGCTCGCAAGGTTCCTTTAGAGCAATACTTGGTTAGTGAATTGGATTAGCAATTTCTATTCTATACATGCCGAAGCTATGCCTATTCAACAATATCATAGTGGTTTAGAAACAATTACGTATTGTGGTTCTCGATACTGGGTTACTTGTGCTCTTCAATTAATTCTCGAAGTCGCACAGGATTGGCTCCCATCAGGCGATCAACAACTTCTCCCCCCTTTACGAAAACGAATGTTCTGTGTTGAGAGCAAACGAAACGAATCATGAGTATGTATCCCAACCAATTCACAAGTAGGATGTTTCGATGGTACTTACGGCATTGCACTTGGTGAAAGTCAGACTTGGATCAATCAATTTCAAAAGTAAAAACACCAAAAGCTATGGCTTTCTTACCTCACTGAGAACTTCGCAGCTGTCTCTGGATTCTCGTCCACATCCACTTTCAGGAAAACAACCCCAGCTATCTCTTCGCTAAGTGCCTCGTACAATGGAGCTACAGCACGACAAGGGCCGCACCTTTTGCGGGGTAAAAAGAGATGGAAGCAGTCTGATTGGCAACACCCTGAACTTCTCTAGATACAGCAACATTCGTACGTACCATGAGGCCGTAAAATCGATGACCACAAGCTTGTTCCCATTAATTGCTGCGGAACTTAAGACCGAATCGATTTCAGAATCCGACGGCGTTAAAAGTTCCCCTCCTCTCATATTGCTGACATGGTTGGCAACACTGATCCCAAAAACATTCTTCCCAGGGCAGCTGTTTGAAGGAGTGGGAGTTCCAGCTACCGTCGCTGCAAGGCAGAGAACCAAAGATGCTGATATCACAGAGACGGGAAACCACTTCATGATTCTAGAGGAAGCAGAGGTAGCACAGTTAACCACAAGATTAGATAACACTTGCTATCAGGTATTCGGAACGAGAGGAGCAAATGGTGAAGGTGCCGAGTTCGCTGTGTGGTCTTGAAGCTGAAAAAGGACCTCGAACCATCGCGCCGGCCGCGTGGGAGATAGTCACTGGATTAGTCCCTATTGATGGCTCACCATCCTACTCCCCATGTGTCGTCAACATTCATAAATCTCCACTCACAGAGAACTAAAACACTATTATCATCATCAGAACCTCCATTTTGGTGCTGGAATGGGGGGACGCGTAGTCTAGTTTTCTGCACGTGTCAAGCAACCTCACTGTCCCTATCACAAAGGGAGACGTAAAAGAGATATTAGTGAAACAGAAAACAGGATACCCTCTAGTAGACCAGTTCTGTGTCAAGAAGGATAAGAATTTCGTCATTGATAGGTGAAGGTCGATAACAATTCAACAAAGAGCCCAATCTGTGAAATTTGCCCTTCACTTCTCTTGCAGCTCTTGTCTCTGAGAAAAAATGAAGTATGCTGACACATCTGCAAATGAGAGGGTACTACCCCTTTCGTTTTGATAGACGCCAGGAGTCCTTTGGATTGAAACGATCAAAGAGTGGCTCGATTTTCTCCTTCCGTTTCTGCTTGGTAATCTTGTTTGGGTCTGCTGGCTTGTAAAACGCCGGTGCCAATTCGGTGAGCCATCGAGCATCAATTATCATAATATTCCTCATGTACTCCTTTGTTGTCAACACCAATTCATGGTAGATAACGTATTCGGGATTCTTGTTGAAAAGGGCTGATGAGGGATGAATATATACAGGATTTTGGTCCACCAAAGTGCGGTATCCTTCTTGGGGATCTTTCTTTGCTGCATTCATAAAAAATCCTGCTGCAATTGCTTTTGATATAATCGTGTAGTCCTTTCCTGCGCTTAGGAGAAGCAACCTGTAACGATCCATAATCGTGACAAGCTGCTTCCGGACATCCTGTGCCCGTTTCATACTCCGGGCCTGGACAAAATTCTCAAAGCACCAAGGATTGCTGAACCTAGACGCCTCCCATCCTTTGTAAACAGTCAAAAGAGTCAGGTGGTCTCCTTCTGGCTGATGAAATTTCGCCTTTCTCATGTCAGCTTGCGATTGCTTGTCTTTCGGTCTGTAGAAAGGATTCTCGACACTTAACATAGCAGTGATTGTTAGAATTTCCTCCGAACACCCCAGGTCCACGGAGAGAATCAACATTTTCGACAAGTTGGCTAATTTTGGAATAAGAGCAAAGCAATGTAAGATGCTTGTGGTGGTTCCGTGTCCTCCCAGTGCATTGACGACTCACGTTCGAGCGGAAACTCTGCCATTTTACGTCCCAGACGTGTCAACAGCCCCTCCTCATCAAGGGCTCCAAGGGCGTACAACGACTCCAAAGCACCAACGAGTGTAGCCACAGGTGGAGGATCCATGAAATCAAACCCAAGCAGGTCATTAATACCCATGGCTTTCAACTGCAAGACAACATTTCCAAGATTGGTTCGCTGGATTTCCGGGATGTTTGTGGGAAGCATTTCGGTTTTGAAAGCATGCTCAGTGTACAAGCGGTAACACTTCCCTGGTCCAGTTCGGCCGGCTCTTCCAGCCCTCTGTCTTGCAGAGGCTTGGCTGATTGGAGTTACAACCAATGAATCCATTCCAAGCTTGGGGTTAAAAGCTTTTTGCTTGGAAAATCCAGGATCCACGACATAGTAGATTCCATCAATCGTCAGAGAAGCTTCTGCTATATTGGTAGCCACGACGCATTTCCGTGAACCTGGCGGTGCAGGTTCAAAGATCCGAGATTGCATTTCTGACGGGAGAGCTGAATATACTGGGAGGACAATCAATTCAGGTGCCAAATCCCCCAGGGCTTGCATTCTAGTGTACAAAGTCTCGCAACAAGTGTCAATTTCCTCTTGCCCTGTCAAAAATACAACT
>JAAMXS010003696.1:0-18820 GCA_019693525.1 Cylindrotheca fusiformis | reverse complement strand
CTGCTGAAAACCAAGAAGTGACCTTCCGCCAACGAATTGATGATCTCAACACCATTGCACCTACCATCAACAACAAGGGTGATATGTCTGTTGCATGGGAGCGCAGTCTGGGTGACGACGGTTCCGTGACCGCCACATTGAAGCCTGACCAGAGCTTGGACATTGAATGGATCGACCGTGAATGGACCGCAACTGTCAACTGTGGTCTTGATGGAGTGCATGTTGACGGCGCCAATGTCAGTATTAAGCGTGACATCACTTTTTAGGTTCTGATACCGTTAATACTTTTAGTTCTTGTATCATTTCATGGCTGCAGCTAGATAGAGTTTCTTTGATAGCCATCAGCACTGTAAATTCGACCGAGATTGACACCGATGCAAACAAAGTAACGCATTGTGTATACGGCAGGTATTGTCAAATACTTTTGCTCAACCTTAGACTAGCACTTCTAAATTTCGATGGACGATAGCGTAGAATTTGAATATGCCATAGCAAATTTATTTTGATCGTTTGTAAATCTTCTTCAGCAAGATGTCGAAACATTCCTTTGGCATACAGTCGACCTTCTGTAAGTCTTCTTGAATGCTTGCATAGCTTGCTTCTTCGTAGTCAGTAAATACCTTTGGCAGATCCAATTCGCGGTATAGCGATTTCACCTTTTCAACCTTTTTGTCGTCCCATTGACCATAGTTGCTTTCCAAGACCTTGCGTTGAGCTGGCGAGCATACGTTCAAAGCCTGTACAACCAGCCAGCTGCACTTGTTGTCTTGGATATCTGTCCCAACTTTTCCAATGACCTCTGGATCACCAAAACAGTCCAAATAGTCGTCTTGGATTTGGAAATACTCTCCCATTTTCAGGCAAATGCTTTCAGCCAATTTAAAGGCAGCCTCGTCCGTCACTCCAGCAGTAATCATGCCAATGGCAACTGGGAGGTAAAAAGTGTAGAATGCTGTCTTGTACTTCACAATCATTTGGTAACGTTCAAGAGTGAATCGAGTCAAGTCTACTTTGCCGGGCGTCTGACTGGTGAGATCCAACAGCTGACCGAATTCTGTGTTTTGAGTGATTTTTAGAAACAGATCAACAAGCTTTTGATAGTAGGGAGAGGCGCCAAAATGCTTCTTGATGATGGTGAAAACAAATGATTCCAGGATAAAGGAATCGTTAATCGCGATCCAACCAACTTTTTCCAGCTTGTACCAGCAAGGTTGGCCACGACGGGTTGGGGATTCGTCCATGACATCGTCGGCCACCAAGAAAAAGGCTTGAAGGAATTCCACGGCCCATCCCAAGACCGAGGCCTTGGCCAATTCAACAGTGTCGGTCGTTTCGTTTAGTAATTCATAGACCGACACGACAGTGGTTCCGCGATTGAGCTTTCCACCTGGAACAGTGTAGTCCATCATTTCATGGACCCACTCGATGGCTTCCTTGGGAAGCTTGTGACTTTCCATGTGCTGCAACATGTCGTCCCGCAGCATGGGATAGATAGCCTCAAACCGAGCCTTCTCAGTTTTCGCAGTTTCCATTTCTTTGACAGGATAGTCAACATCAGAAGAGAACTCTGTGGAAACAGAGCTGGTGCTATCAGAGGGGGCCAAGGATGTTGCCAAGAAAACAAATGAAAAGATGATCCCCAAAAAACCAAGTTGCTCTGCCAACTCCAACCCGAAAAAAAAATTGGTGAAGGAATCGGTGATTTCACCACACTTGCTAGCAAGTGGTAGAAAAGAGACCGCCATCAATGCGGCCGCGATAGAGACTGAAGATGACATGGTGGCAATGGACGATTCGATGGCCACTAAATAGACTCTTTGTCTCGGAGTATGACAACAAAGTTTGTGGTGGTTGGTCTTTCAACCTCCAACACCCTAGAAATTGTAGGAAGTGGCAATGACGCGGGAGAAACGTAAGTAGTAGAGATTCTACATAGACGTACCTACCTTGGGATTTCGTAGCTCATTTATGTACTCCGATACGAAGTCGAATGGGTCTAAAAGATACCCTCATGCTGATAAGAAAGAGATGTAGACCCAACAGAGAAGGCAAGCTCTATTACAACCAGCATAGACTGGTTCCTCGCAAGACAGCAAAGGATATAGGCAAGTAAGGAATTCCTATCAGCAAAACGTATCTCTGAGGATCCAAAGATGCACTCATTTTCCTTGCTAGTTGCTGCATCAATGTGAAGTACCATAACAAAGCTTCTTCGCGCCCTATATTTCTAGGTCCACTAGACTTGAGACGAGTATTGATCGAGGTCCCAAAAGCTGCTTGCACTGTGATGATTGCTTTATGGATGCATGCGGTGGTAGGACATTGATTTGTGTCACATGGAGAACTGACAGTTGAGCTTGACATTGATATGAGTCTCATGGCAAGTAATGCTGCCATCCCTGTCCGAATCAAATCGAAACTGGGCTTCTTCATCATGCTCTCCCTTTCACCTTCTAGTGCTACATTCAGATGTCGTGCGGCCATTCCTCTTAAAGCATAGCTTTCGAAAGGCAATAGTTTGGATCATACTGAACAAGGCGAAAATAAATGATGAGACTACGTATTGGTTCTGTATGAGGTGGTTGCCGATGTTGCGATATATCTTGACAGAAAGTGGGCAATCTCTTTCCCTAGTATACATTTACGTTTATCCTTTCGCAGAGCTTTCTTCCCGCGTTGCAAATAGAACTTGAGCAAAAGATACAACAAAACCGTAGAGGAATGTACTACGCAAAAAACGTGTGGAGCCTTTTTCGTCTAGATTTGGCGGGAAAGTTATGGTGGAACAAGAACTCGGATCCAGAAGCTCCATCACATCAGTTCGAGGAGAAATAATCAATGGGACTTGTACTCGGTCATTGGAGAGCTGAGATATGAATAAATTGGTAAAGATAGGCTCCTAATTAGTATCATGGTTGGAGAACTGAGAATGCGTTGAAGGCACAAGGAATATCTTCGGTCGTGCATTGTGATCGTATGAATTTTGCTTTTTTGTTGCTTCCTTGGTAGTCAGATGAATAACTTGTATTGTGACTGCTGAAACTAGGATTCCATGTTAGCATCTCGAAGCTTGTGACTCGAAAGGCCTAGCTTGTCCATGCTTTCCCGTAGTGTGGCCATGTTAGACGCTAAGGCACTTGTCGATGACCCTTCCGCCGCTAAATTGCGACGATTTCGTTTCCACGTAATTGTTTGCGGAATGTCGCGCTTCCTGGCTTTCTTCGCAGCCCGACGTCGTTGGTATTGAAAAATCAATCGATTCTCCGCTGGAGTTCGTTCTGTCTTTTCCATCAATCGTAAAACATAATCCTTCAGTGTTTCTGTAGATAGTTTGTCCTGTTGTATTAGGTGACACCTTTGATACTTCCAAAGAAACTTTTGCTCTGCCTCTGTCCGATTTGGCTTTTCCTCAACCCATCTGGCGTAATTTTGAACCGATGCCTGGGGAAGTTGCAATAATCGTTCTCCACTTCGTGTGCGGCGACGTCGATGATGACGATGCGCTGTTCGTCTGGTGAACGGAGCAGTCGCTGCCACATCAAAGCCTTGCGGCTGCCGAGCCACATTTTCGCTGCTGCCCCCAGGTATCATTTGATCTTCTCCTAATTGATTATCTTTTCGTTCTTGCTGAGCTGGTGGTGGTGATATTGGATTCTGCTTTGACCTATCCATGCTTTCAAGATATTGTGGGATTTTTCTTGATCTTCCTAAATCTAAAAAGAAGAATGGAGCGCAAGGGGCACATACCTCTCAAGATCACCAATTGCGTAGAGGTTTAGTACTCTTCTACAGCTCAAGCGACGTCCTCGCCTTTCCGATCGTTTCGACCGCATGGCCGCCAGCCGACCACAACACGACCACCGAACTGAAAACTAAAAAAGGAGGGATGGAGTATCTTTTGTGGAGCTTGATGATCTCAACCCCCAAAATCTTCGTGCCGGCTCGAACGCGGGATGATGGTCGAATTTCTACCACGACTCATATTCGTCGTCTGTAGAAAGAGTACGATCAGTTTCATCCGTTGGATGCATGTTGATTAGCCGGATAGGCCATTCCTGCAGTTACATTTATTAAGGGAACCGCCTCAAGTTGTTTGCAACGTGCGCGGGCAGTCATTGACCAGCTTTGAAAAATTAATTTACTTAGCATAGACATTGCTGGCATTCTTCATATTTCATATTCGTAAATGTTGAAAGTATATTGGTGGATCTGGCGTTGGGCGCTGTGCAGGCAAGGTTTCAACAAAAGGAGCATCGTTCAGGCAGTAGAGTTTTTATGTGGTCTATCCACGCTGGCCTGCGTGAATTAATACAGCCTTCCTGACGACAACATCACTAACACGTTGTTTGTTATAGCTAATCAATCTAGGAGGTGAACTGAGTCTCGACGATTGGATCGACGAGACATACGTGAACACTCCACCCTGTTTAGCTACAACGCCGTTGATTTTGTAATCAAGAGTGGGAGCTGACTGTTGGATTGGTTGATTAAATCTTTGGTTGATTGATTTTGATTGAATCGATTGATAGACAAGAGTTTGTTGCATCGTGGCAGCACAGAAATACAATCCACTTATCATCTGTTTTACGCAAGGCAATGCTGGTTTGGAATTTGTAAGCCATCTTTAAACACAAAGAAATGAGCGGAGAGGAAGAAGACGCGAAACCGGCAGAGGCTCCGTCTGAGGAGTCAGAAGAAGCCCAAGCTGCTCCCGAGGAGCCGGAAGGAGAGGAGGCGGAAGCTGAAACACAAGGGGAATCTAATGAGAATCATCCAGAGGAAACAGAAGAAGGTGGAGCAGCAGGATCGGAGAGTGGGCAAGCAGCACAATCCGCAACACCACCACCGCCGAGGTATCCCTATCCTCCTGAAGGATACTATCCACCAGGCTATCCTCCACCGCCCGGAGCTGGAGAAGTTCCTGCTGCAGCAGGCTACCCTCCTCGTGATGGCTACGGAGGGCCGCCTCCCTACGGGGTCCCACCACATATGGGAGGTTATCCAATGTATCCTTATCATCAGCCACCTATGTATCCACACTACCCTGGATACCCACCACCTCCAATGTATGGATACCCTCCACATGGAGAGGGATATCCAGGAGAAGTACAAGGGGCCGCCGCGGGCCCCTACCCTCCTCAAGGAGAAGAAGGTAACGGAGAAGGCAAGGACGATGACAAAAAAATGGGTCCCCACAATCCTGTTATGCCGTCTGCACTTGGTTCAGCAGCTCGTTTAAAAACATACATTAAACCCCGATTGCCTTCGTCACAAGATGTGCTTGATCGCCGGTCCCGGAAAAATGCACAATCGAGATCACGGGCTGCCAAACTGAGAGAGCGAATAGCTATTATTGAAACGAAACCTGCGTCGGAGCGAACTGAAGAAGAAAAGCAAATCTTTGCGCAGTATGAGGCTCGGCGCCAAAGAAAAAATGATAGATCCAGGGAGCGGGCGTTGGAGAAAAAAGAGGAAATAGATCGCATCCTTGCAAAACCGGAGAAGAAACGAACGAAAATAGAAAAACAGTTCTTGGATGGAGCATTGAATGCAAAGAAGCGAAAGAATGAAGGGGATCGACTCCGTCGTCAACGTCTGAAAGACATGGGTTTGCCATCCAAGCTGACTGGACTTAAGCCTGGAATTTCGGCTCGTGGTCCCATAGGTGGCTATCCGGGAATGCCACCTCATCATAGGTATCCAGGACAAATGGGCGAGATACCGATGTCACCCATGCCTCCAATGGGACATCCCCACCATCCTCACCACCACCATATGCAATCTCCTGGGGGTTATGGTCCCGGCTCACCTGGGGGCATGATGCCCAATATGGGCTTTGCAAGTCCTCAGCACTCTAGAAGACCAGACGCTGGCCCGCCCGGAGTTTTGGAGACTCCTGGGCGGCAAACAGCCGGCGGGTCACAGCTGCCTTACATCCCGCCCAACCAAGCTTATGATGGTCAGGAACGGGGTAGAGTGGAGCAAAGACGAAATCCGGACGGATCTATGAGTATCTCCATAGGCGGAGGTGAAGGAGGGGGGTCATCGTCATATACAGGTGAAGGAGGTGAACACGGTGGCGAAATCTCGGATCTTCTTCTCTATAATGAAGGCGAAGGTGGTGGTGATGGACACCAAAAAGAAGGTTGAGAGAAATTCTCTATTGAAGGGTAGATATCTTGGTGTAGATTCGGTAGTCGTGATCCATTGGATGGAACGACGAATCTGAATGATGAATGGGTGTGTAAAATCAATCCTTATTTGTGCATAACAAGCCTACTACTAGTTAATAAGCTCATTGCTATCTGCAATGCACAGTTAAAGAACAGTTTGGAAGGCACAATTCAGATTTAGCTCTTATGATAATTCACTCTCCACACATGTGTCAGCCACCGCAACAAACCACTGTTCCTTCAGTGGGAATGGGATCTCCTCCTCTTCACGTTTGACAGTCAAGTGTAGCGCTTGGAGGTCGTGCGTTCCTGCTCGTGGCACCAGGGCTTCAAAGAGAATTTTCTTCTCTTCTTGGGGCTGGAGTAAGAGTTTTAGTCGTTCGAGACCAATCAGTTCAAAGGATGGATGGTCTCTCATTGTCATGTCAAAGTTAACTGAAGACTCCAACATTTGATTCCGCAATGTTACATCCATTCGTATTCTCTGTATGAAGTGCACAAAATTAGTTGAAAATTGTTTATAAACTGAGAAACGAGTTGTTCTTTGCAAACAAAGAAAAACACTTACAGCTGGGCCTTGTGAAAAGTCATGTGTGACTGCACTTGGGTAAGAGGCGGTCGCAACAATTGGGCATCCATCGAAGAAGGAAAGTGGCCGAACAGTTATTCCAAGCAGATGGTGCTCGCCACGAATAACCTCCTGACCAAGAATTGCCCGCCATGAACAGATGATGTGCATTTTAGAAGAGCTAGTGCCAGGGGGACACAATGTCCCAATTGAGGTCGGCTGAAATTCTAAGGAATCTTCTTCTTCTCGTCCGGGTAGAGTATTGGCACGTCGAATGGATGCGATTGATCGCGGATGCTGTCCACCATCTTGAGAATGCTCGGCTTTTGCAAGTTCGTGTTGATGAGACTTCCAGGCAGCCTAGAATATTTCAGTTGAGCCTTGTGGATTTCTATCAAATGCAAACGACGATATAAAAGAAAGCACCTACCTCAAATGAGTCTGTGGCATTTTCCAAACAGAGATAATCCGTAGCTTGGGAAATGACGCAATCGGTGGTCGAGCACTGTGCCATTTCAGTAAATGAGCACTCACTCAACAGACATGTCTTACTCTCTTCGTCCAATGCAACGACTCTATAGTGAATCGTAACTCTCTCTTGCCACCCAATTTGTAACACGTTGCCATTCTCTTCGCTTGTAACAAACTGACCGGGAACAGCTTCAAGTTTGTAGTGACGACTGGCAATGCTCAGCTTGTCAAGCGTCATGAAGAGGTCTGTGGGCCGGTCAGTCCTGTTGTTTGTCAACTGTGGTGAATGAAAGTGAAGAATTAGCTTCATATATCCGGAATTCAACGATTCAATAGCAATGCATCCGTACCTCGACTGAAAGCATCTGTTCACCTCCGTTCCAGAGCGATGCCTTGACTTTGGCACTCAGATCAAGGGACGGGTAGACCTAGTAAGCAGCAGAAGAGGTAGACCAAGTGAAGAAAAAAGGATACCATGAGATGCTCGTGACGAAAGACAGAGAGCGAGAGAGTGCTACCACATCCAATTGACTTACGGGAACCTCATACATTTGGCGCAACCACCTTTGGCGCTTGGATTGTCCCATTGGATCCCAACGTTCGTATCGAAATAGCATGTAGAATTCCTCTTTACTGTGACCGGACGTGCGCAATTGAATGGGAATATCTACATACTCTCCGGGGTGGATTTTTCCAGACTCTTTGAGATGATCGCCAACCAGAGGTAAGGATATAAGTGTTCCAGTCGGTCCAAGGCATCGTGAAGTTGCTTGTGCTTCCTGCTCTTCAACAGTCAACAAATTGTCGTGGTCGGAGGAGGGGAGAACATTAATCCATGGTAAATTCGTCTTGAGCGTCGTTGATGAAGCAGGAGCACTCCCGACGTTGCGCAGACGAATTGTCCAAGGGCTTATCTGGCCTTCGAGAAGTGGCCCACCGTCGGTCGCGATTGTGCTGAAGTCATCAGTTCCGCGTTTGATGAATTCTGCTTTGAGACATGGCATGTCTACTTCAATTTTGGACTTGAGAAGCATCGGTTCGCCACGAACTGAATAGAGAAAATGGTGGTTAGAACCAGAAAAACAACAACACCGCGAATATCGATACAAAGAGTTGCATCATACCTCGATTTTCTCGGTTCGATCGTGTGTCTTCCAGCAATGGGCCTGGAATATCAAATGGATGATAGATCCAAACCTTGTCGAATAATCTACATCTCACACCCAGAATTTCTAGATTTCCTTGTACAAGAGGACAGAGACCAGCCGATACCGAGGCCTCGCCAAGTGGTGCCAATTGTACATCACGCTTCGTCACAACAAAGAACGGATTGTCGTCTGCCGAAAAGCACGACTTTTCATTCAACTCGGCAAGGCGAGAGAAATCGCCAACCGAAAACTCCATGTCGCCGGTACTTTCAAAAGTGTACTTGCGGGGGCGACCACCAGAGCCCCCCTTTCGAATCGCAATGGCATCCTGGTTGGTACAAACCCGTCCTTCACCATCTACCATCTTGGCTACCAATTGAATCTCCGTCATGAAGATTTCCACTCCCAAAGGATTTTGCATGACAAAGTCGCAAAACAGAGGTTCATCCTTGGCACGGACCGTTGGGGTGGGCTTGACCAGTCCCTTTCGCTTGCTACGCTCGGCAAGATTTCGGTTGGCCCTTTCCTTGGCCACTTGGGCAATAACCCGACGGTGGTTCCGATCCTTAATTTTGGACAAGGCAGATGTAACGGTTTCGTCCAGTTGAGGTCTGGAGCTATCGACTGCATTCAATTCGGCAGTGGCCATTAGTTCCAGTTCCTCCCATACAGAGTCCTTTCCTCTTGATACCTTGCCGAACCGGTCGAGCAATGATTGTGCATCCTCTTCTTCTTCTTCATCGTCCACGACAAAATTTTGTTCGGCATGGGTCCAGATGCGGACCGACGAATCGAGAATCTTGGGCAAATCCATATAGGGCAATTGCAAGACGCGCGAGGCACCCATGGTGAACCGGACGACATGCACAATCCGTTCCAGTTGTGCATTTCGAAAGGCCTCTCGTTCATTGTTGGGAATCTTGGGCGGGACTGACATTCGGTCGGCGCCGGCCAATGCTGGCTTGGGGTGCTTTTCACAAATTTCCAACAAATGGGACAAGAATTTTTGTTGCGTTTTGGGCGAGACCCTGCCACCACTCGACGTCCCGACCAGTTTGGCATACAAGATCAAGGCGACGGAATACCGTCCCATGGTGTACAATTGGCCTGCCAGTGCCGACCGCAAATGATTGTGCAATTCGTGCCAGGCCCCATGCCGATAAACGTAGAGTGCCGATGTGAAGCATCGAAAGGCGTGTTGATCTTGTCCCGCCGTCCGGAACATATGTCCACTCATGAGCATGTGAAAGGAATACTTTCGGGGCATTTCGGCGTGATAATAAAAGGCCGATGCTTGCTCCAACAACACGGCCGCACCCAACGACGATTCATGGGAGGACGCACTGGCGAGCAGGTCGGCAACTTCCAATTCTCGTCCCTTGGTGAGAGCTTCCGATCCCGTGGCGAGGAGAAGGCTCAATCGTGTCGCCAATCGAGTGGCGTGCGGTGCTGCTGCGGGTCGTGAGGATGGATCATTGCCCCATTGGGCCCGTTCTTCTTCGGCGGCTCGAGTGTATCCCAACAGGGCCGTTTCAAAGTGGGAAAAGATCTCCCGGGCACGTGTGTAGGGGTCCATCAAATACATGCACATACCCATCATTTCTTGGACGTTGGCATAATGGGCCAATGCCTTGTCCGATTTGTAATCATCCCGAATCAATCGATAGATTCCCAATGCTGCATCGTAATCTTGTATCAAAAAGAGTGTATCAGCCAACAACCTCGTTTGACTTTCAATCGAATCGTACTTGTATTTGACACTGGAATCCTTATCCACGCTATTGTTGTTGTTGTTGGTGGGTGTGGTGGCGGTGACTAAATCGTCGGATTGTGCTTCCTTGGGTTTTCTCCAAAAACTCTTGACTAAATTTCGCATACCCTTTTTGCGTTCACTGACGACAGCATTCAAGGATGCAATTCTTCGTTCGAGAGATGGTAGGATTGCCGATGTAAGGAGAGATTGAAAGTACCGTCGTAGTAATACTCGATCATTGACGCTCAAACAATTTCCTTTCGTTCCATTACCACCCCACAAGTCGGTATCTTCCTGTTCGGACAATGCGGTTGCTGTTTCTCGGGTCACACTGTTGATGCGAATGACGGCCGCATTGGGACCAAAGGAATTTTGCAAGGTTTGTCGCCAGTATTGTTCTCCAAAATTGGACGGTCCATCGACTGCATCATGCAAGACGAGGACTTCATGTCGGACGGCACTGGGATTGTACAAACCGTTGCGGAAACATTCCGGCAATACATGGGGTGAATTGTGCAATTCTTGCAGGACCTCTTGCGGACTGGCAACTTCTTCGGACGTACAGACCAATAGGACGAGGGGTGGACAATGGACCAAATCGTGAGGTAAATGATTCGTCGTTTCATCGAGAGCGTACCGGTACCTCAAAAGCCATGGAATGTCGAGCGGTGATGTCAATTGGTAGGCATCTCGAGTGACCTGTTCCAACGATTCGTCCGTGGTACGATCCTGCAAGAGTTCATCGACACGATCTTCCAACAATAACAATTCTTGAGCGACATTGCCATCGGCATCTTGCAATTTGGCATGGTCCGACAGTATCTGATGGGATTCTTCATATCCGTAGGGTTCCAAACTGGTCGGTTCCACGAATTGAATTTGAACATTTTCGGGAAACAAGCTCTTGCTGATGGATCGGAAGGGTGGCATTTGACTGGGTTTGCAGTCCTGGGCGATCCCTTGGAACAAATCAATCAATTGCAATTTGTTTTTCCAAGCCAACCGATTTGCATTTTCCGTCGCAATGACTAGAATGGGAATGTGGGTATGCCGTCGTGCAAGAAATTGCAACTGTTTCTTGGGAACAAATGTCATAAAAGGCAAGTACGGAGGTGGACCTTCATTGTTGTTATTGGTACTGCTGTTGCTGTTGGTGTTGCTGCCCTTTGAGGAAGACATGAGATTGGGGGGAGGTGGAAGCGAGGAGGCAAAGGATTCGGAAGCACTGGTAGTTGTTGACACAGACGCTGCCGAACTAGTGGTACTGCGTGATGGTGACAACGCCCTTCGACTACTGCTGGAAGAAGGAGGAGGCGGCGGAGGTGGTGGCGGCAGTGGGAATTGACTGGTCGCTGTTGTTGTTGTTGTTGTTGTTTGGGAAAGATCAATGTTCCCAGATGGTGGAGCCGAATCCAAATAGGGAATGGATGCAGTGCTTTCATGTATTCGAGAAGTCTGATTTCTGCCATTTCCAGAGGCTGGAGGTCGGGGTCGAGGTGGTGGTGGAGGAGGAATTCGGGGAGGAGGTGCACCACTCATGGTCTTCTTTGGTTTTTTGTACTTCTTGCTTGCTTGCTTACGCTAGTATTCTCGATTAAAAGTGTTTGTTCTTGCTTGCTTTCTCTTTTTTGTTGTTTTGCAGAACAAGACGCGCTGATGAATTTCCGTCTGATAACAAGAAAGATACAGGAACAGAAAAATCCAGACGCCTTGTCTAAAGATTGAGTGGTCCTCTCTAAGATTGAGATAACAAGAACAACAACAAATGTTTTGCTTGTTTTGCATCACCACATTTGGCCGGACCAAGAATGTTGGTGCGGGCTACGTGAAGAAGTACTAGAGTTCGACCTGCCTGACACACACAGTAGTGAGATACGAAAGGAAAACCGACTACTTTGACTTCATTCACGGACTTGGCAGCCACCCCGCCTCCTTTGCTACTACCATACTACATACCACGTACACATACACATTGCACATGCACATGACCAGTAAAAATCAAACCTCCTGTTCGGGGGAGACCACGATCCTGACGTTGGAAAGCGAAGCAACAAGAGTTCTTTAAAAAAGAAAGCAAAAGCAAAAGCACTAAGCAAGCAAGCAAACAATCATGGATGTGATTGACTTGTGTTGTTCCGATAATGACGATGATGATGATGAAACGGACAGTCGTAGTCCAAAACGACAACATGTTCGACAAGACAAGAGAACCTCCTCCACATCGTCATCGTCTTTCAACAACAAGCGAGTCATTTGCTTATCCTCGGATGACAGTGAACCAGATGAAGATTGTGGTTATCATCATTGCCATCGTCATCGTCAACCATCCTCCTCCATGACGGCACGAGAAAAGAGTTGGGCAATCTTTCAACAAATGAGACGGGAAGAACAATCCAACAAGCGAAAGGAACGAAACCACCACAAACAAGCACCAACGAAAACAACATCCTCCCACCTGAATCATAATCAAAATCAACAACAACGACCAAAAGCAGCCCCTCCATTCAATCTGCAACAGCAGCAGCAGCACCAAGAGTCTACGAAACGAAAACGACGACGTACTACTACTACTACTACCTTGGAGGATTCACAAACAAGAAGAACTAGAAAGAAGAACGAAAAGGCCATTCGCACCACTTCTTGTAGTACTTCTGCTAGTAACGAAGAGAAGAAGAACAAGTTGAACAAACCTGTACAAATGTCCCAACGCAATACTACTGCTACTACTACTACTACTACTGCTACATCGAAACGTTCATCGTCATGGTCGACATCGTTGTTGGAACAAGTACACAGCGAAATTGCCAATTCCATTTCCACAACATCCGATGACAATGAAAATGAAGACCAACAGGACCAAAAACAAGAACAGGGCACTACCTATGAAATTCCAATTGAAATTGTGGACAATGAGCATGATGAGAATGATGACACTTCTAGAACAAAGAACAAGAATAGCAATACTGATGGTGTTGATGACGATGATGATTCGGTTCGGTCCTACCAGGAACAGATGGTGGATGAAACAAGCGACAGGCACCACCACAACAACAATACTAGCATGGCTTTAAAGGAGGAGGATCCAACAGACCAGGCGGAAACAATATCAGGAGAACTAGCACCAGAAAACGAACCGCCGGGGCACAAATTGCCTCCAGTACATTCCAACAATCATTTGTTGGAACAAACGGCCACGACGCATGATCGTCCGGAAAGTGCCAATGACCCTATTGAAAATAATATTCTTGACGTTGATAGGGACAACGACAAAATTCATTTGGAAGAAAGGAGCAAGACGCATGGTCCTGAAAGTGCCACTGTCCCTATCGATAATAGTATTCTTGATGTTGATAAGGACAACAAAATCAGTCATTTGGAAGCAACCACGACACGTGATCCTGAAAGTGCCAATGTCCCTATCGATAATAGTATTCTTGATGTTGATAAGGACAACAACAACAGCAACATCAGTCAATTGGAAACAAAACAGACTTCACATGAAAGTGCCAATGTCCCTAGGAATTGCATTGATGTTGATAATGACAAAAGTATCAGTGATTTGGGAAAAAGCAGGACGTTTGATCCTGAGCGTGCCAATAACCCTATCAAGATTGATGATGACGACAAGGATGATGCTGCGGATGACAATGACGATGACATTCAAGTGTTGGGACAACAGAAATGTACTACCCTAGGTGAAATGGTGCGAGAAATGTTGTCATCGAATCAGCAGAAGAGAAGATCTTCATGGTCACGGCGGAACCGAGGAGCCAAGGCGGCATCGCGACCTTTTACTACTGCAACTACTACTGCTACTCCGGAACGACGCTTTGTCTTTCGGACTTCCAGTAAAAGTAGTAGTAGTAGGAATAGAAAACCATCGCCCGCCAGCATTCCCAATAATACCTGGAATTACAAGTGGAGTTGTGAAGATGCCCTAAGAGAGCAAGAACGACTGTTTCAAGAATCGGCTGCGAAAATGCGATGGACAGCAACCAAGCAACAGAAGAAGAATGCCAAAGTTGGTACTACTACTACTCCTTCTACTAATTTTCGGTTCCAGGTTGCCATGCCCAACATTCATCAGACACATCCGGACCATTGGCAACTCCAAGATCCCTTTGCACGATTGGGATTGCCCGTGGGGGCGCCACCCAAAGTGATCAAACAACAATATCGAAAATTGGCGTTGGTCTATCACCCGGACAAGTCGAAACTGGAACACACAGTCACAAAGTTTCAAAAAGTGACGGAAGCATATCGTATCATTTTGAATTACTAGCTGTCGTAAACTACTAGTGGTGTAAATGTTGTACCATTTTCATGAGGAATGACTCTGGTTCTGCCAACCACCGAAAAAGGAGGAAGTACTTCTAACACAAGGTATTCATATCACTCCTTATTCCACTCGCCCTCTGCAGATGAAGAATGAACAATGGAAATGGATTAGATCCAAATTGGTGGGATCAAGTAAACTAGTTATCTAGCGTTTGAAGGTTACGAAATTAGGAATACGAAAGCAACTTCTCCTCTAGTACTATAAGTGGCTGTATTTGTGGCTGGAATTTCAGAGTGCTGTGAAGCTAGAGGTCTTTCAGGCGCCTCTTGCTACACTCGCTATCGATCTGCTCAGACGTGACTTCGCCGTCCAAGATCTCGGCGACTACTGCATAGGCGTCACACGACATTTCCCTCGTGTCTGTCAAGTTCAATAGAGTCTTATCGAACACACCATCCTTGCACAGCGTCTTTCCTCCCTCGTCGCTGCACCTTTTGACATGTCTACTGAACGACCCGAGACTCTCGGAACATTCTAGTGACGGATAATACAGTTTCAGTACCTCCTGAAAAAGAGTTTTGTTGGCGCCTTCCCACGGCCGAAAAACCGCGCCCGACTCATTGTAGCACCCGAAACCTCTCTTCTCTTTATGTACGTTTACCTCGTAAATTCCGAATTTTTCACAGTCGTAGTGGTAACCCCTAAATCTGCTCTCAGGGTACAAGTTGCCACTCCCCTCCCAGTCCTTGCAGTCTTTCTCACCCGCTCTGAGTCTGCACAAGCTATCAACATGCTCGGGTGTGGACTTCCCGACAAAGATGTCGGCGACTGATTCATAAGCGTCACATGATATTTCCGTCGTGTCGTCCGTCAAATTCAATAGCGTCCTATCGAACGCCCCATCCTTGCATAGAGCCTTTCCTTGTCCATTGGAATTGCACCTTCCCCGATAGTACGACGTGAGCGTCTCTGAACAATTTAATGATGGATCGTCCTGTCTAAGCTGCTCCTCGAACAGAGTTTTGTTCGCTCCTTCCAAAGGCCTAAAAACAGCCCCCGACTCATTGTAACACCCGAACCCGTCCTCCACAGTTACGATCACCTTGTAAAACCCAAATCTTTCGCAACCGTAATCAGGGACCAAGCTGTCAGGGTACCACTCACTGCTCCCCTCCCAGTCTTTGCATTCTGGCTGTTGGTCCTCAGACTCTTCCGCTTCTGGTCTGCTGCATATCCTATCAAGATATTCCTCATCAGGAAATACCTCCTGTATGTCGACCTCCTCCAACATCTTCAACTCGTCCATCATGTCGTACTCGTCCGAACTGAACTCAGAATTTTCCAACGATATTGCAATATAGGCGTCACATGACAGTTCCCTCGTGTCCGTCAAATTCAACAGTGTCCTATCGAAAGCCCCATCCTTACATAGGGGCCTTCCTCCTTCCTCGTTGCACCTTCTGACATGCCTAGTGTATGAGCTGAGAGTCTCTGAACATTTCAGCGACGGCTCTCCCTGTTTCAAATATTCCTCGAACAGAGATTTGTTGGCCCCTTCCCACGGCCTAAAAACAACACCCTCCTTATTATAACACCCGTAACGGTCCTCCATAGTTACGTTCACCGGATAAATCCCGAATGTTTCGCAACCACGGCTGGGGAATATGGTTTCACGGTTCAAATAATCCTCCCAGTCGTACTCCTTCCAGTCTACGCAATCTTCGTCAGACTGATAATCTTCCAACCTCGGATACTTCTTTCCACTACACCTCCTATCGATGTGCTCCGATGTGTCGTACCCCTCCAAGATGCCAGAGACTACTGCGTAGGCATCACATGTCATTTCCCTCGTGTCCGTCACATTCAACAGAGTCCTATCGAAAGCCCCATCCTTACATAGGGGCTTTCCTCCTTCGCGGCTACACCTTTCGACATGCCTAGTGTACGAGATGAGAGTCTCTGAACAGTTCAGTGACGGGATGAGTCTTCCATAAACTTCTTCGAACACAGTTTTGTTTTCTCCTGGCGACGGCCTAAAAATTTCACCCCACTCCTCATCCTCACGATAACACCCGTAAGCATCATTAACAGTTACGTTCACCGGGAAAATCCCGAATGTTTCACAACCATAGCTGGGCAATACGGTTTCCCGGTCCAAATAATTCTCCCATCCGTAATCCTTCCAGTCTACGCATTCCTCAGACTGCTGGTAATCCTCCAACAATGGGTGCTCCTTCTTTCCACTACACTTCCTATCGATGCGCTTCGCATCAACGAGCGATTCAGACATTTGTATACAATCCTCAGATTGAAAACCACTACACCATCTTGTGATGATGTCCGCGACTTCGGCATAGGCGTCACACGACATTTCCCTAGTGTCCGTCAAGTTCAATCGAGTCCTATCGAAAGCCCCATCCTTGCACAGAGCCTTGCCTCCTTCGTCATTGCACCTTTGGACATGCCTAACGTAAGACTTGAGCGTCTCTGTGCATTTCAGCGACGGCTCATACTGCTTGAAGTAGTCCTCGAACATTGTCTTGTTGGCTCCTTCCCAGGGCCTAAGAACACCTTGAGACTCAGTGTAACACCCGAAACCATCCTCCGCAGTTATTTTCACCGGGTAAATCCCGAATGTTTCACAACCATAGCTGGGCAATACGGTCTCACGGTCCAAATAATCTTTATATTCGTAGTCATTCCAGTCTACACATTCCTCAGACTGATAATCTTCTGGCCTTGGGTGCTTCTTTCCACTACACTTCCTATCGATGCGCTCCAGTTCGTCCCAGCTGGACCCCAATTCGAAGTCCTCCCAATTTTCGAATTCCTCCCGTTCTTCGAGTTCCTTCCAGCTTTCGAAGTCCAACCAGCTGGGCCACAGTTCGAACCCCATCCTGGTGAGCTCCGCATACGCGTCACATGGCATTCTCCATGGCTTGCCCAATAGAGTCCTATCGAACGCCCCATCCTTGCAGACTTTCTTTCCTATTTTATCGTTGCACTGTTTGATACTTCGATCGTATGACCTGAGAGTCTCTGAACATTTCAGTTCCGGGTCCAATTCTCTATGGTCTTCTTCGAACTGGGTTTTGTTAGCTCCTTCCCAAGGTCTAAAAACAGCACCCGACTCGTTGTAGCACCCGAAACCGTACACCTCAGTTACATTTAACTCGAACACCCTGAATCTCTCGCAGCCGTAATCGGGGACCAGGCTGTCAGAGTACCAGTCACTTCTCCTCTCCCAGACTTTGCAGTCCGGTTCCCGTGACCTCGGCATAGCTCTCATTCCAACCACTATGCCGACTACCAGCAACACAGCAACTCCCAAGGCCACTCCCAAAGCTTTTCTTCCAACTTTGTTCAGAATCATTGTTTGTAGTCGCGAGGTGTTCTTTCCACCGCTCTCTATGGAGCCGATTGCTTCCGAAGTGCTGGATTCGCCTAGGTTCTCATCAGAGAATGCTGCTTCCTCAGCATCGACATCGTCGTCGTCGTCATCGTCAAATGTGATGGCCATGTTCTCAATTTGGGCGTAGTGCCTGCTTTCTCTGAATGTATGCTCCTGTTGGTGATGTTCGTGATGGGGGAGGGAGAGATCTTTTTGAACGTGAATGACTCAAGGAATACGCGGATGTGTGGAGTCTTCAGAAACGCCTTAAGTATTTTTAACGGCACAACAAAATTTCAAATAGAGCATTGGTATGTTCCCTTATTTGAGTATAGATGTCCCAGGTTCTGACTCGTCATGTGGTTGACATCGGAAAGCATGGTGGTTGAAAACGAATCAATAAACTAGATAGATTCGGAATAGATTCGGATGTTGTAGGTTTTTCAAGCCCTCTGTGTTTGGTTGGCTTGTTTTACGACGATTCCTGTACTACATTCTGAGGGTTTTCCACCAGAGGTGCAAAGTGCAAATTACTACCTTTTTTATATATATGTGCCCGATTCATTTGCTGCTAATTACGCTCGCATTCCAACTGTTCCCCTCAACCAAGGTTTCGATTAGCATGGATTCCAGTTCTGCACGTGACGCACGAAATGAGGTCCTTTTGCTGGGAATTTTAGGTGGCTAGAGAAATTATCAGCGATGCCAGAGACTCGAAACCCAGAAAAATCTTCATATCATGGATCCCACAGCCAAGACCAACAGGAAGACCGTGCCAAACAATCAGCAAAGCGTATGCGCACACTGTAGGAGAGGTACTAAAACTTGACACAAAACTTGACAACTGGATGACAATGATAAGAGAAGACCCGAATCGGTGGGGGAGTGTAGTAGAAGAGAAACTGGAGCTACATGAAGGAGCTTATAGAGGCCTCAAAAAAAAACAGCACCAGCGTTGAACTTACGAAAAGACACAGGCCGTTCGACTAGTAGATTTAATACTATAGGCGTGACACTCTATCTATCTATCTATCTAT
>JAAMXS010003668.1:0-33216 GCA_019693525.1 Cylindrotheca fusiformis | reverse complement strand
ACTGATCTAGTTAAGGAGAAGACCACGAGCTCTCCGGTGCTGCCGTCTACGTTTGACTATACAAAAAAAAAAGAAAATTCAACTGTAGGTGCACACGTACAGCTACTAGTAGTAGCCAATACTTGACTGTACTCCGAAATCACCTGGACAGAAGTACAGTTCCTACAAAGGAATGTTGTTGATTGAAAAAGATCTCTTGGCATGGGCTTTTCCTCGACACAACAATAACTCAGCTTCAAAAGCACACTGGGACTCTTCTCAACAAGGTTAAGTGGAGGGTTGAAAAACGAATTACCATCAATTTCACAACGAAAAAACGCAATGTCGAACTCTAAGTCTGGAAGCCCGAAAACGCAAAAGCCCGACCGGGAGTCTGCTACTGCGAAGCGAAATAGTTCAAGGATCAGCATCCGAAAGCCGACTTCATCTAAGGCACTGAGTTGTGATCTGTGCTCATTGCATCGCTCTTATTCAGTTCTTCTCTGATCAAGCAATAATATCATCACAACGATGCAGCATCATAATGAGGAGGCTGAAGACGAAGCTTGGATCTACAATGGCCAAGAGGAGGTTCCACCAACAGTGCGACGTGTCAAGATTTCTGAGGGTATTAGAAGGATTCCAGACGAGGCATTCCGATTGCAGAATATTGAAGAAGTTATTCTTTCCCCTTCTCTTCAAGTGATCGGGAAACGTGCCTTTTATCGTTGCATAAAGTTGAAGTCCATTCTCTACCAAGGCCAAGAGAAAGAAGATGTCGGCATTCCGTCAACTGTCAAAGTGATCGATGATGAGGCGTTCTCTGGATGCATGCTCTTGGAAGGAATCGTTCTCAATGAACGACTGGTACGAATGCAATGCGAAGCTTTCTATCAATGCCAATCTTTGACAGCAGTGGAAATTCCGTCAACTGTCAAAGTGATTGATGAACGTGCGTTCGATGGATGCAGGCTCTTGGAAGAACTCGTACTCAATGAAGGACTGAAACAAATTGGAAAGCACGCTTTCCCATTTTGCGCATCTTTGACAGAAGTGGACGTTCCGTCAACTGTCAAAGTGATTGATAATTGTGCGTTCCAAAACTGTAGACGCTTGGCGAGACTCGGTCTGAATGAAGGACTGGAACGAATTGGAAAAATAACTTTCGAAGGATGCGAATCTTTGACAGAAGTCAACTTTCCGTCGACTGTCAAAGTGATTGATAATCGTGCGTTCTCCAACTGCACCGGCCTTGTGAGACTGCTTCTGAATGAAGGACTTGAACGAATTGGAGAAATTGCTTTCCGTCAATGTGATTCCTTGTCGAATGTCAGAATTCCACAAAGTGTCAACACTCTTGCTACAGCTGCATTTATTCATTGCATCAATTTGATTTCAATCGAATTTCCAGAGGAATGCTCGTTCAGCATAGATTTTTCCGGATGCCAGTCCTTGACGAGTCTGGCGGGTCCAGAATCAATACTTTTTCAAGGACTGGCGGGTCCAGAATCGATACTTTTTGAGAAAGGCGAAGATCGGAAAAAGTTTTTCCAAAGCTCAAAGCTTGGCAGTTTGGTGGCCAACGAGGCCGACCTCATTCACAGATTGAACCATCGATTCGATAATTCCCCTCTGAACAAGCTGTGTTACTACCAGTCCTACCATTCCTACGAAAACGCAATGGCACAACTGCATAGTCTGATGGATGAGGATCTATTGGCAGCAACCAACCAAACGGATGGGTTTGGTATGACTTCACTCCACATTCTGTCGTTGTCGCAAACTCCAAATCTAGATATGCTGCTAGCTGTGATGAAAGGAGAAGTCCACGCGGATCACATCATTCTCAGCAGGGACTCATTTGGGTCCACTCCGATGGACTATCTATGTTTGAATCGGATGCCAACTTCTACCGAGGTGATTCGAACAGTACTACGGACACGCTTTGCCCAATTGCTTGGCTTGGGTCGGTCGTGGAAATCAGAAATGTTGCAGTCTATCGATGGAGCGTTGGCGGTGGATTGGTCGTCCAGAAGGAGGGAAATAGATGATATCTATATGAAACTTGCAAACTATGAACGCCAGGAGATGATAGCCTTCTTGTTGGAGTTACGTCTTTGGAAGGTGAAGATTGACGAAGTTTCGTCCGAACCGATGCTACTAGCAGTCGATCGACAGCGGTGCCGAATCGTGAGTGGCGCTGCTGTTGTGATACCTCATGTGCTTCCTTTTCTTGACAGCAACTAACAAGACTACTTTGCCGCTTCACAATAATAAGCAAATCCTGTTTTTCTTAGTAAACGTTTTTGAGGTTGGTTATTTTTGCAGTAGATGGCTGGAGATAAGCATCAACTCGAGGGACTATTTGCCACACAACTAGTAAAATCCAAGCTATTCATTCAATTCAATTGTAGGTATAGCCACCATGTTCAAACGCTCTTAACGCGATAGAATAATACTACTGAACAAGAAACCCGGATATGAAGGATTTCGGATTCACCAAACTCTCATCACCCGCACTCTAGTCGGCTGTTTCCCTTGTTGTTCTGGACCTTATCGCATTACGACACCCTGCAGGTTCAAAATTGGCAACATTTCTATACACTGGGAGGTGTTTTTTTTCTTCGGCGGCGTGTAGTTTAGAGAAGGCACGACCAAACATGCGAAATCCGAATCGAACCACTGCTGTCGCGACGAGGCAGTTCTTTGAGTGGCTGGAAACGAATTATGGAGGGTTGCCGCTTCTTCGCGAGTCATCTCACAAAGAAGATGCGGCTCCAAAGGTTCTCAAACGTTCACACTTGTGTGCGGACGACTTGAAGGATTTATTTTCCCACAAGATTGTCGGTTTGCACATTTCGAGTTTTTACCCACGGACATCTGCCAAAGAACTAGGACGCAAACTTGCCAAAGAGGCCGAAGATGGCGGACGGCAAAATTGGAAAGTTAGCACTGCAAGAGGCTTGGAATCCTCTGATGTTTTCACCATGGGCGCTCACGTCCCCTGGAACATGGCCGTCGCTCAAAGTGAAACGGATGCCTACCTTGCAAATGTTCGGAAAGAGTTTCGTGGACACCGAATAGCAAACGATACAGCGAAACCAATATGGCCAATGGATCAGCTGCGACTAGAACTGGACGAAGTTTGGCCCTGCGGTGCGAACCTTAGTCGGCAAGGGGGCAAACCTATGGGAGGTGGGCTTCCCCGAGTCATGATGGGACCTACTAGGTGGAAGAAAGGTTTGATCCATGTGGATGAGCTAGGGCCTTTACATGAGGATAAAGGATGCTTCAGTGCTAACATCTACTTGAAACTTCCCGAGGAGGAACAGCCGGTGTTGGACATATGGCCGCTTGATATACGTTCGAGATGGGATTGGTATCGAGTAAGTCTGGTGCTTTCTGTTCGGTCAGCCAAGTTGTGGCTGATGTTATTCTCTGCTGACGATTTGGATTTTTTTCATGTAATTCTGTTATCTATTTTCTAGAATGCCCACTCTTTGTCTGAATTGACTTCGCAGTCAGCGGAAGGTCAAGTAAAGCTTCGTAGTTTGCTGGGGGATCCGGAGCGCATTCATGTAGAACCTGGGGATCTTGTAATGCTGTGCGTTCAACGTCCTCATGCAGCTGTAGGATTTCAAACCCAAGCTACAAGAGTCTCCTTGCAAACTTTTTTGCAATACGAAGGCGAACAGAATCCATTGAAGATCGAGGCATAAAGACACTATATTTTGCAATCCGGGCTGTGGCCACTCCCAAGTGTTGCCTACGATACAAACCTGGGAAGACGTAGTCATACAACGAGAATGGGACAGTCAGAGAATGATGGTCATCCTAGAATAAGCCAATGCTGTCAAAATGGTTTTGGAAGAATGCACCAGGAACCTAAACTCTTTCATCATTTTACGACCCAATATAATAGGCAAGCGAGCATCTCGTGCAAGAACTTGTGACAGGACCGTATTACTGCCATTTTCTAGATACAATTGTGCATACCGCCGGAACTGACATAGAAGAGATTGCAAAATCACCTTCAGCACTGATGAGAGGTGACCATCATCTTTCTGCGAAGAACATTGGGACTTTCAACACACTCAAGAAATTCGAATTAGAGAGTCAAATTATTTCATTACTATTTGCTTTTTGTAATTTGCATTTGGATGTTTTTCGTTATTATACAAAGACGAAATCGTCAAAGCCAGAAGAGCCAGGAACAGGCGAAGACACTGTAATTCTTGAAACATTTGTAAATCCTACCAAAGGAAAGACCTCATAACTGCCTGTGAGCGGCAATGACTGGCTCACAACCTCGATACCATTCGTGTCAAAACCTCTGAAGACGGCGGGAGACGCAATGTCTTCTCCAGCAGCAGTCACACTCTTCAAGGTAAAGAAGCCACTGGTTATCCCAATGGTGGAAATAGTACTAGTTGGGATGGCGGCACGAGTAGATGAGGGGGGTGCGGGATTCGTCACACCGGTTCTCCAGTTGGACCATATCAGCTCTCTATAGGTACCAACGTCGGCATCTTTGGGCAAGTCGTCAAAGTTGACAGTGCCAATACTGCCGGAAGCAGTGGCAGATTCGACGAGGACAGATCCGGTAAGGACAATTCCGGCGCGGGCTCCAGTGCTGCCCCCAGCTCTAGAAGAGGAAACGGACTTTTTACTTGACTTGATTGTTGGGGCCTTGGTGGACTTGGGAGCCTTGGTCGACTTGAGTGTGGGAGCCTTGGTCGACTTGGAAGAGGTCAATAGTCGGTGACGATCAATTGCGAATGTAGTTGATAGGAACGCAACGAGGATGAATGCATGGACTATTCTTCTTACTGACTTCATTTTGGACAATGTTCGACGTTTCCTATTCTTTTGATTTGTAGAACTATCTTTTCATTGCGGTGAATGCAGCCAAAACACATTCATTCTTGTTTGGGTTTCGCTTATGCAGACAAATTTCTTGTTGATGGAGTAAATTCCGCCAAATTATCCTATTACATAAGTATTCTCTTAACGGTAGTTTTCGGTAAAGTCCGTAAAAAGATGATTTTCGGTGGAATTGTTGTGTCGGCTGAAAGTCCACCATGGTGGACCATTTCTTCGTTTGTTTTGGACAAATGGCAGAGCCTTTATCATCACGAGGATATATGGTAGCAATCGATCTTTCTTGCTGGAATTGAAAAAGTTGCGGCATTTCGAAAGGTAGTGGCTTATCTCAATGTTGGACTTCCATAGAGCCATGCTGTCAGTACTTAGGATTGGTTCCTCGATTCAAGACACCTATGAATAATAGTCTTCAATCGTCGAAACTATGCTGGGTGAAGAATGTGCTATGAGCCCGTGGTCGGACACGAAATGAAGTGTTTGAACAAACTACGTTCATTGGTCGTTCTAAGATGAATGAATACAAAATTTTCCTTTAGTACACAGAAAACTCAATGTTGGCCATATTGATGCTCGTGGCACTCGTTTCATATCTCTGACTGGGAAGACACTTTGGGAATCCAGATCTTTAAAGATTGCCGGGCCAAACTAGCGATACGATGCACCTTTGATTCGTTTTTCAGCAGCCTTCACTTCATAGGGGTCATTATTCAGGTGAAGCTCAGTTCAATTGTTGCACGACGCCTCACACGGATGCCCTGAGCTGCAAGCGTCTCGGCTCTTTGACACCCATCTTGTTCTTGTTGTTTCTAAGTGATTTCTTTTTCTTTGATCTTTTCTTGCTGAGAATAGGAACCTCGACATTTTCTTTGTCAACATCTATTTGTTTCATATTCTTTGAGAAGGTTTCGATTTCAGTCTCCCAGTTTATTCCTTTGGATGTCGCTGGTTGGTAGTGGCTGAATGAATCACCGTCAGATATTGATGGCTTGACCATGCTAGTTTCGAAACTCTTATTGTTTCTCGGCGTAGTAGAACAATCATTCTCGTCGTCTTCTACCTTAGTACCAATGAGCAACTTGAGGATTTCTTCTTCATCATGGTTCGGATCGCCTTCAAACTCCAGGATAGCTGTCTCTTTGTGAGCTTCTTCCGTCGCAGCTCTGCCACCATTGCAAAAGTTGAAAAACATTTTGGAGGTGTTTGTTTTTTGTAGGTTGGTTGTGATAGAGGAACAAATCGTGGTCGTTTTTGTATCAAAGAACGATGAAAGGAATGAAGGTAGTTTTATGGAACTCCATCGAAATTAATGCGCGGGACAAGAACAATTGGCGAGAAGGTATTTCCGTTGGCATTCAAATTCAGGCGTGCGTGCTGTTGGACATACGTGACCCTATAGGAAGAAGCGAACGGCATGCGCGACTTGGGAGGTCGGGTGTAGGAATGACTTGCGCGACTCCAATCTTTTCCATGATTCGTCGAGTCGCAATTGTGGCATTGTATGTTGAGTGCTTCGTTTCATTGCCATTCAATGGCCTTCAAGGTATGCATTCTTTTTCATGCTACGTGAACATTTTCGACTATCGACTGCAAGGTATGTTTGGGAATTTTTTTGCCAGAAAAGTACCACACAGAGGAGCCATCGAAAAAGAGGCAGAGCAGGATTCTAGGGCAGTGGACTATGATGGCTTACAACTACTACTGCGCTGCTTCCATTGCTGCTGTTAGCAACCCGAGCTGAGTCACGTTTATTGGGTCTTTTGAGCGCTGTTTCAGACTCTGAATGCATTGGGAAGCAGCACTACCAAGGGTAGTGACTAGGAGCAATATGGGGTGGGATTCCTCTCCAAAAGCAAGAACCTCTCGAACGATGTCCCAAACGGATGCGACCATATTTGTCAAGCTATTCAGATATCCTCAAGCCGTCGTTTTCAAAGAGAGGGATATTGGTCCGTTCTCATCAAATACTGTATGAACGATGATGAAAAATTTCCCACCATCTGAGAATCGATTCTTGTCGTCATGTTGATGCCGAATAGAAATAAAATCCAGTGCAATTGGAGGAGTCATTCATGTGGGTGGGAATTGATATGTGCCCACTTGGCTTTTGTGGACTTTGTTATTGCTTGCACCAAAAAAGTCAGAATGAAGAAGACGCCCACCAATTCCTACGGCGCATTCTAATTTGTTATATTGATTCGTGATGACAAGACCTTTGCCAGTAAAGATTCCGTCTTTCTCGCGGCATAGCAGCAGAACAGCATTTCAAATTGTCTTCGGCTGTTGCTCCAAGATGGCGCTTTCTCGTCCAAGATGGCGGTTTTTTAGGGAGAAAACGAAGTGCTCAGAATATCTTTAAGGTTGACATATATAAGCATGTTAAATGAACGGATTGCCTAAAACGAAGCTCAGCTTAAATTGTACGACCAACTTCTTAGTCCATCAACCACAAAAGCCTGTTGATAGTTTTAAAGGGTAGATGGGGAGTCGATAACGGTGTTTCACTGACATTTTTCCCTATTACATTTTGGATATGTAGAACTCAATATACTCTTTCAACGCATCCTCATAGGGTGTCGCTTTGACATTGAAGGTAGAGCAAAATTCCGAATCATCCACCGTATAATCATTGGTCCAGAATGGTAACATTTCCACCATTTCGCTCAAAAAGGTCATGAATGGGCTGAGAAGTTTGATACTCCATGATGGATAGACAGTAACTTTGGCTTTTTTGGGATCAGTTCCGGCCAACCGAGCGATATCTTCTGCCATTTGATCCATGGTCTTATTCTTGACAGCATGAGGGCACACCCAAAACTTGCCATTGGCCTTGTCATTGACACTGGCCACATACAGGGCATTGGAGAAGTCGGGTGCATAGGCAAAGTCATGAATTTTGGAAGACGATCCAATGGCAATTGGAGCCTTTTTGCCTTCTATGATCGCCTTGGTAAAGGTATCTCCTATGAATACCAGGTTGGTAAGGCCGGGTCCAAAAAAATCCGCACCGCCAACGACAACGATGGAATCCGGCTGTTCATCCATTCGCTTTTGAAATTTTTCATGAAGCAAAGCTCGGACACCTGGTATTGATTTCATACTGACCGGAACTCTGGAAGACTTGGGCGAAACATTTAGCTGAGAGCCATAGGCATACAAATTGTCGCAAAAGACAAGCTTTTGACCTTGTTTCTGTTTGGTGCCTTCTAACAAATTATCGACGACACCTGGCCAAGTCTTGGCCCAGAACTTCCTTTCGTACTTGGGAAAGCCGATACAAGAATAGATGATATCCTTGTCGGCAGTCAATCTCAGTACTTCGGTCTTGTTGGTGGCATCGCCAGAGACGACCTTGACATTCTTGAAGGCGTCGAATTTACCTTTGGCAGAGCGAGAGACAGCCCAGATATCCCAAGATGGTTCCTGTTGACTCAGGATTTCCACTAGTTTACTTCCAGTAGCTCCAGAGCTACCAAAGACGATGACTTTTTTGGTTGTAGGTTCGGGCATTTGAGGATGTTGTTCGGATAGAAAGGGCTCGTTAGTAAGAAGAATACAAAAGGAGAAGATCGAATAATATGGAAACTGGAACGCAAGAATCCGAATGATCTTTTTTTCCTGTGACAAGCGTGCCGAGCATCATCTCTTGGAATTGGCGAGGTCGCGTCGAATGTGTTGATGTTCCTTCCTATTCCTAGCGAATCATGACCGTTCCAGCTATCATCTTTTGGTTCGTGATTGCAATGTTCTTTTCCTTTCTTCGTGTTATTGGTGGTGGACGGAACAAACATCATCAACAAGAGAAAAAGAGACGATGAATCAATCGAAAGGGTCAAACATTGTCTGTCCGGCTCCCACTGGCCCAGTGGGTTAGGATTGCAGGAAGAAGTCTAGCTAGTCGGTTGTCTGCAGCCTGAGAGGTATAGTCTCTTTTCAAACCATTGTCCAGCAAGGAAAAGAAAAATAACAATTTATGTAGTTCTATATAAAGGATAACACCCTGCCTCTTGCCCCTTGATGGTTTGCTCGATCCCATGTTTAAGGAATTGAGAACACATGAGAAGATGTCAAGAGTTTGTTCCAAATCACCGTTCACTTTCAGCTCTTTCCTTTTTCTTCCTCGTACGGAGTCTGCATTATAGCAAGAAGCATAATAATAATCAGTGTACAAACAAAATGAAAAAAATAAACAGCAACAGGAACTCTATGCCAAGAACTCACGCTTGCTGAACAATTTCAAACTTTTTTTTTTGTCCAATGGTATCAATGTACCATCCTGATTCATCTCGTTTCAAGAATCGACCTCCGCATCGATCGATCTCTTCTATAATTTCATTGACTATCTCTTTTCTACGATGTTTGTCAGAGTTGCTGAACTCGGTTATCCTGCTACGGACCAAATCAAGATAGCGTTGATGGGCAGGGTGTGTCCTGCAATGTGTGCCTCGACCTGATAACACATCCAAGTCATTCATTTTCACATATTGACGCTTGTTTCTTGTATTGCTGCGTCCTGCCGCCTGAGCAGTCGCGGCAACGGAGTTGGGATAAGCAGCCTGCTCATCTGACCTGTCTTGTTCCGGGTTGGAATCTGTTGTTCCTTGCTGGTGGTGCAACCCTCCTCCTCTTGCAGGGAAACCTCTCCTGGACAATGATTCATGAAAGTAACCCAACACAAACAAAAACTTACACTTTTTCACATGGGAAACCTCGGGCATGGTACAGTCCAAAAGCTGAGCCAATGCAGCTGCTGGATATGGTGGATTGAGAGTTCCTTGGTGTTCTTGGGCTCTCCCTTGGTGTTCTTCTTGTGGCAGCATATTGGCTTCCCATATATGAGTTGGTGGGTACACTTGTCCATTCCCGTTCGACTGTTTCAAAACTGAGTCGGTAGCAATAACCGCCCCACTCAATGTTCCTTGGTTGTTGGTCTGTTCCATTGTGCTGTTACCATTCACTGCGTCCCTCCCCCCTGCTTCTTGAACTTGCTGCTGTTGCTGCTGATCAGCAGCTTCAACGTTTGAATGGTGCGAGGAATCCAACAACACCGAACGGAGGTATTCCGCAGTGTTATCCCATGTCACGATGCTCATGTTGCAAAACTTCAAGAGATTTGTTTCCAGCAGGGTGGATATGTTTGTCAAATGATGGTATAGAATCAAAACAATGAGCTAAAAACGATTGCTGCATATATCTTTTCCATACTGGTTCGTTTCCCAGAATTCTCAAGCTGTTCTGGTCCCTTGGAATTTCGCTCTAAACCCGCTTTTTCGGATGAACTACAGACCCATCATGATGCTCTGTTGGTCTGTCATACTGTCCTGTAGTTGGCTTTTGGGCAAATTTTATGAAATGTAACTGATGACTTCTTTCTGTGTGTCATGATGAAAAAAGAATGCTCTGACTTTTTTAAATGGACCGATATACCCCCATGTCTCGATGCTCATGTTGCAAAACTCACTACTTTCCAACAGGTGCATCAAATGGTGGTATGTTTTTTTGACAAGCCTACCATGTAACACGCCCCGACAAGGTCTCGGATCAACTACAGACCGCATGGAGAATCTCAGGAAACCTACTGACCCGGCCAGCCAACTCCTTCCTTCAATGCAAAAGTTTCATTTTCCAATTGCCCTATCAAACAGGATTATTTCATTAGGGACCCATTACAGTACTACAAGCGCTTGAAACTTCCACAGTTGCCTTTGGGAAGTATTCACCATAGAGAACATCAACCGTCGTCCACCTACACCACAATACTGTAGTCTTTTAGCCCAACAAAAACAAAAACATGAACTTTTCCTCATGGGAAAACTCGGGCATGGTCCAGTCCAAAAGCTGAGCCAATGCAGCTGCTGGATATGGTGGATTGAGAGTTCCTTGGTTTTCTTGGGCTCTCCCTTGGTGTTCTTCTTGTGGCAGCCATATATGAGTTGGTGGGTACACTTGTCCATTCCCGTTCCTCAATGTTCCTTGGTTGTTGGTCTGTTCCATTGTGTTGTTACCATTCATTGCGTCCCTCCCCCCTGCTTCTTGAACTTGCTGCTGTTGCTGCTGATCAGCAGCTTCAACGTTTGAATGGTGCGAGGAATCCAAGAACACCGAACGGAGGTTTTCCGCAGTGTTATACCATGTCTCGATGCTCATGTTGCAAAACTTCAAGAGATTTGTTTCCAGCAGGGTGGATAATGTTTGTCAAATGATGGTATAGAATCAAAACAATGAGCTAAATTGTTGAACGATTGCTGCATACAGTATATCTTTTCCATACTAGTTCGTTTCCCAGAATTCTCAATGTTCTGGTCCCTTGGAATTTCGCTCTAGACCCGCTTTTTCGGATGAACTACAGACCCATCATGATGCTCTGTTGGTCTGTCATACTGTCCTGTAGTTGGCTTTTGGGCAATTTTATGAAATGTAACTGATGACTTCTTTCTGTGTCATGATGAAAAAAGAATGCTCTGACTTTTTTAAATGGACCGATATACCCCCATGTCTCGATGCTCATGTTGCAAAACTCACTGCTTTCCAACAGGTGCATCAAATGGTGGTACAGTATGTTTTTTTGACAAGCCTACTATAACACGCAGGTTCTCGGATCAACTACAGACCGCATGCAAGGAGAATCTCAAATCCTTTGACGTCACTAATATTGGGGTCGACATTTCCCTACTTTTTCATCCCTCCCCCTGTTGGTCTGGCATACTGTCCCGTAGGTTGTACAGTATAGTAGTAACCGTGTCAAATAGCTCTCATCGTAGCAACACCAAAGAGATGCATTGAGAGCAATATGCCTAGGAAGCAACGGAGCTTTGCGTGTGAAACCATAGCTATGTTTTCATTCCGTTGTAATTCTATCATGTGATAGTTAGTGCTTGAGCTTTTTGGGGCAACTCGACTTCCATGCAACAACACAAAAACAAAAAAAGACTTCTACCAACAGCAAAAACAATAACAAGCAATGAACAATTCTGCTGCCGCTGCTACTGCTGCTTCTTCTTTTTTTCTTTCAACCAAAGGTTGATTGGCAGCCATCCATAAACAACAAACGAGCAGCTGCCTTGTTTGATGCTCCTACGCCGGAAAAGCAGGTAAGTCGGTTGGCCATGGTTTCTTCTTCTTCCTGTTTCAAAAGTCTGACCAGGATTGTTGTTGCGTTACGTTTCTTCCTTCCTTCCTTCCTTAGCGGTTGAAAATTCTAATGAACCGCAAGAATGATGCAACGGTTGTTGTCGATCATGGTGCTACTACTGAGCGATTGTTGACGGTGGATGAAGAATTGGTCCTGACCGTTACGGAACTCTCAAAAATTGTTGCCCAACAACAACAAACCATTTCCATGATGAATTGTGTCATTACCCAAAAGGATGAGTCGATGGCCCAAAAGGATGAGTCGATTGTCCATTTGGAAAATGGAAATTGACCGTCTTAAGAAGAACCGTCATGGCATGAGGCTCCGCACCCGAAAGGGCAAGAAAAATGCTGCCTAGTGAACAAAAGCAAAAGACGACCTTATACACACAGAGCATAAAGCAAGAGACGTCCGAATTCACTTAGTCTAAAGTATGTAGAACTACTAACTACAATAAGAACTACTACTATTACATTTTTGCACTTTCTAGTATAGACCGATTCTATTCTACTCCTAATAGTTGATATCATTCATACATACATACTAGTAGATGCAAGTCATATATTTTTTGCCATTCGATTGTTATCGCAGCAATACCACGAGTAGTAGTAGTAGTACAGGTGCTGAAAAGAGTACAGTACGGTGGATTGGTGTGTGACTGTCCGACTAGATCATTGAAGAGAATGGAGTTCTGAGAGATTCAATTGTCATGCTAGCTTTTTCTTTTTCGTTTGCCATTTGTTTCACTTTCATCAGTAGTAGCTAGATGTGGCTTGGGGTTTGATTTTATTGGATGTCGTGTTGCATCCAAGATGCAGGTCGATGGAGGGTGAGGACATAACACTCTGTAGTCCTTCTTTTTCACGTCTCTGACCACTTCTAGTAAAATAGAGTCAAGTTAACTCCCAAGGTTTAGGACGATCACCAGCGAAAAAAGGACCACCCTCATCAGATTCTTGAAACTGGCTGCACCCTCATCAGACTGGCTGGAGCAGATAGTACTTCTCGCCATCTGAGGTTGAAAAATACCCGTAGTCATTATTTTTCTTCCCGCTATTTGTAAGCCTTTTTGTTGGCTCTCTTTCTTGATAATGGTGGGGCATTCCCAGTTGGAAAAAGTAGTCCCACCTTCCAGCAGCAGCAGTAGTACTGTAGTCAAGTTTAGACAAACAGAGAGGCATTCGATGTGCTTTGAAAGACAGGTTTCGAAAGTGAATGGCTCGAGTGGTAGAAAGTTTTGAACCTGAAAAATCTTCTTGGTACGATTCGTTGGATCTTAGTCAACAAAAAATTGACCTCTCGCGGCGAGCCTGCTCACTTGAAAAAAGTTGAGAGGTATGATGAGATCGAACACACCAAAATTAAATACCTTCTCATTGACGTTAATGTGCTTCTTGTTGATCGATTGCCTGTTGGATCATGGATCGTCCCAACACGGAAGAAAGGAACGATGGGAGAAAAATATCGAAGACAGAGGAGGTTGCTCCAAAGTTCTTTGTCTACACGAGCGAAACGAAGCTTTCTGACATACCAAAAGAGTCCTTGACTCACCTGCGAGTAGATTCTTCCGTGACAGAGATTCCTACTGATGCCTTCAGTGGCTGCGTTGCATTGGTGCATGTGCAACTTCCGGAGACACTCACAACAATCGAAGCTTTTGCGTTCGGTGCTTGCACCAGCTTGAAGTGTGTTCAGTTTGTTTCAAAAAATGCCTCTCACGAGTCTTCCTTGACCAAGGACAACTCGGAGGAAGGACTGATTGTGTTTCCAGAAAGCGCAATGCTACAGATTGACGAAGATGCATTTTCTTACTGCTACAGTCTACTGAAAGTCGTGGTTTGTTCGGCTACGACGAAACTTGGCTTGAGAGCATTCAACAACTGCCGTAATTTGGAATCGGTTATGTTACCTGAGGGGCTTCAAGTGATCGAAGCGAGGTGTTTCTATGATTGCCGATCACTAGCTACAGTCAACATACCTTCATCTGTAATCAAGATTGGTAAAAAGGCTTTCTACGGATGTGGAAGGCTGGCATCTCTTGATCTACCGCCCGGACTCCTGACAATAGGACAGGGATCTTTTGACGACTGTTCAATCGAATCTCTCCACATCCCATCTACCGTATCTTCAATAGGGGCGGGAGCATTTGCATACTGCAATCTGCTAAGGCATATTAAGCTGCCACCCACCTTGGAGAGAATTGAGTCTGGAACTTTTTACAAATGCGATAGTCTGGAATCCATAGAGATCCCTCCGACAGTTTCATTCATTGGGTTGGCCGCTTTTACCGACTGTGATTCCTTGTCACATTTAAGAATCCCACCGAGTCTCGACCGTTTGAGGCATTGGGCATGGGAGGGTTGTACCAATTTGATTTCCATCGAGTTTCCAGAGGGAATCTTGATCGGTGACACCGAAAACGAAGAGATTGAATATGGGGGCATTGGTGGCGATTGTTTGGTGAATCTTGCGATTCCACCAACAGAAAAGTTTGAGTTTGCCGCAGGCCTGCTGTATTCCTTTTGGAAGCTTGGTCGAGTTGCTGGCAATGAAGCCGATCTTCTCCACAAACTGAGGCATCGATTCGATGATTCTCCGCTGAACAGGCTGTGCTACTACCAGTCGTACCATTCCTCAGAAGACGCAATGCTGCAGCTGCGTCGTTTGATGCAGGATGACCCATTGGCAGCAACTACCCAAGTGGATCAGTTTGGAATGACTCCACTTCATATTCTATCGTTGTCACAGACTCCGAATGTGGATATGCTCCTAGCTGTGATGAAAGGAGGACTTGTGAATCATATTATGTGTGGCAGAGACTCTTTTGAGTCCACTCCAATGGACTATCTATGTTTGAATCGGACGCCAACTTCTTCCGAGGTGATTCGAAGAGTCCTACAGACGCGCTTTGGCCAATTGCTTGACATGGACCGGTGGTGGAAATCAGACCTGTTGCAGGTTATCGATGGAGCGTTGGCGGTGGATTGGTCGTCCAGGAGCTCGGAGATTCATGTTATCTATATGAAACTTGCAAACTACGAATGGCTGGAGATGATATCCTTCTTATTGGAGCTACGTCTTTGGAAGATAATGATTGACGAAGTTAGCACCCAGGCACAAATTGCCAATCGAGAATTCTGCCGAATACATAGCGGCGCTTCCATTGTGATACCAAATGTGCTATCTTTTCTTGGCAAGCTTCAAGTGGGAGACCATTGTAAAAACAGTTCTCATAAGCACCCTACCAATGTCCTTTTGCGGTTCTGAACAAAACAACCCAAAGCCATGTAGAATTGAACACGATTTGTGTACCAAAAAAGGCATGAAACATGTGATTCATCTGGGGGAATATTAAGGTCCAGTTTCGCTGTATAGTTTCATACCACAACATACACGATTTCCAGTTTAGTTCCTTCATACCTTCTTGATTTTCCCCCCGTCAATCCTTTATTGTCATGGTTTCAGTTCGAAATGGAAGCCACATTGCCATTTTTCCGTTCTCTCTGATCAAGCAATGTACCGCATGCTCAAAAAGATTGCCAAGTATCTTCGCTGCAAGAAGGCAACGATGCAGCAGAATGAGGAGGTCGAAGACGAAGCTTGGATCTACAGTCGCCGAGGCATAATGGTTCCACCAACAGTGCGACGTGTCAAGATTGCTAAGGGTATTAGAAAGATTCCAGAAGCAGCATTCCAAGGGCATCGGGAACTTGAAGAAGTTATTCTTTCCTCTTCTGTTCAAGTAATCGGGAAGGAAGCCTTTTGGCATTGCATGAAGTTGAAGTCCATTCTGTACCAAGGCAAAGGAAAAGAAGAAGTTGGCATTCCATCTAACGTCAAAGTGATTGAGAAACGTGCGTTCCTACAATGCGGCCTCTTGAAGAACCTCGTTCTCAATGAAGGACTTGAACGGATTGGAAGAAGTGCTTTCCAATACTGTGGTTGTTTGACAGCGGTGGGAATCCCGTCAACTGTCAAAGTGATTGATCAGAATGCATTCCGACAATGCACAAGCTTGGCGAGACTCGTTCTGAAAGAAGGACGACTGGAACGAATTGGAAATGAAGCTTTCTATGGATGTGATTCCTTGTCGCATGTCAGAATTCCACGAAGTGTCAACACTCTTGCTGCTGACGCATTTGTTAAATGCAGCCGCTTGATTTCAATTGAACTTCCAGGGGAATGCTCGTTCAACATTGATCTTACCGAATGCCTGTCCTTGGTGAGTGTGGTTGGTCCAGTATCAATAACCAAATTGTGGTGGCTAGTAGACATTCGGGAAAAGTTTTTCCGCGTTTCAAAGCTTGGCAGTTTGGTGGACAACAAAACCGACCTCCGTCGCAGATTGAAACATCGATTTGACAATTCTCCAATGAATAAGCTGTGCTACTACCAGTCGTACCATTCCTCAGAAGACGCAATGCTGCAGCTGCGTAGTCTGATGGAGGATGACCCATGGGCAGCAGCTACCCAAGTGGATCAGTTTGGAATGACTCCACTTCATATTCTATCGTTGTCACAGACTCCGAATATGGATATGCTCCTAGCTGTGATGAAAGGAGGACTTGTGAATCATATCATGTGTGGCAGAGACTGGTTTGGGTCCACTCCAATGGACTATCTATGTTTGAATCGGATGCCAAATTCTTCCGAGGTGATTCGAAGAGTCCTACAGACACGCTTTGATCAATTGCTTGGCATGGACCGGACGTGGAAATCTTCCATTTTGCAGGCTATCGATGGAGCGTTGGCGGTGGATTGGTCGTCCAGAAGCTCGGAGATTTATGCCATCTATATGAAACTTGCAAACTACGAACGGCAGGAGATGATATCCTTCTTGTTGGAGCTACGTCTTTGGAAGATAAAGATTGACGACGGTAACACCAATGCGCAAACTGCCGATCGAGAATTCTGCCGAATCCACAGCGGCGCTTCCATTGTGATACCTAATGTGCTGTCCTTTCTTGACAAGCTTCAACCGGGAGACCATTGCTTCTCTTTGCGAGGTCGCGCATCTCCATTGGATCCGTAGAATATGACCGGGTACTGGTGGTGGAGCGCCCATCGTCACTGGCCCGTTCCACTATAACGGTCGTCGGGACACTGATTGATGCAGTTTGTTGATTTATCACTCGCGTTTCAAGTATTAGATAGGCCTTCTGAGGACAAAGTAGGATCACTGACGTGACTATTAGTAGTCCTCCGATTATAGAAACAGTGATACTATTGACAACTCAGGAATCATCGTGCAAGGCAAAGAGAGCATGACTCTTATACGGCCGAAAGGCCAACAGTCTTGCAACAGAAAGCCTAAGTCTGCCAACTACAATTACTATTGCTTTTCCAAAATGTCCTCCTCTTGCAGCGTTCAGTTGTTTTGCTTGGATAGTATGTGTAAGTCATCTGTTGGGACACTGAATCCTCTCGGTCCTCGTATAAAGAGCTCGGGTGGCTACGAAAAAGGATTGGGGTACAAAAATTGTTTTCTTATTGTCTCTCTATATTTCCTATCTGCGAATATCATCATATATATATTGTGTTCACCAAGATCGAGTGTGTATACTAATAATAGTTGGGTGTGTCACAGAATCCTTTGCTTTTTGAACAATGGATGGGGAGGACCAAACGATGGGCAAACCGAAAGTCCCAATCGACGTTTGGCATCTTCCGAATTGGACATGTCCGAGGATGATGTAGTCGGTGCATCATTCTTGTTTTGACCATTGCGTCTTGCCAATAGTAATTGTTTCAACTTCTTCACAATGACATCATTGGGCGGTGTCGGCTTTTTCATGACCCAATCCGTTCCCGCTTCGGTAAATTGATCATCGATATCATTTCCAGAACAACCCACAATGACCGAATCGACATTGCGCCGTCTCATGGCAACGACAGTATCCGTTCCCAACAAGACACCACCGGCTTCCTCCATGTGCTGGTCGACCAATATCACATCAAATCGTCGTTGTTTGCATTTTTCCAAAGCTTCTTCTCCTGTCGCTGCTTCGGTAATATTGGCATTGGGTGCAATACCCTTCGAAACACGCCGTCGAAACAGTCTTCGATTGATTCGAACATCATCCACAATCAATAATGATATGGCATCATCAATGAATGGTGATGAATTTTCATCATCATTACCATTTTGTTCTTCTCCTTCTTGTCCATTTTCCAATGAGGTACTATTCGATTTCATCATCATCATTAGGCCTTCACCACTACAAGATTCCAATGGCATTTCGACGATACACGTCGTGCCGGGTTGGATGGTCGGATCACTTTCAAAGAATATTCGTCCTCCCTTTAAATCGACGAGATGTTTCGAAATGGCCAATCCAAGACCGGTACCCGGTGCACCACCTCGTTGAACGAATCGTTGAAACAATTTACTTTGATCCATTTTGGGAATTCCAGGTCCAGTATCCTTGCATTCAAATCGAACAATATTCTGATTGTTGTTGTTGTTAGTTTTGTCGTTGCTTTTATTTTCACAGGACGATGAGGATGATGATGATGTTGATGATGATGTGACCGTCACGACGATAGATCCACAAGAGGTATACTTGATGGCATTCGTAATGACATTGGTCAATACCTGTTGAATCCGATGAGAATCCCCCAATACCCAATCTTGTCCATGATCTTCCAATTTGCAATGAGTGATCAATTTGACTCCTGGTCGGACGGAGGGTAATAACATGGTACGGACCCGTTCGACGAGTTCCGTCAAGGATAGGGGTGTTTCATGAAGGACCATTTTCCCCTCTTCCATTTTTCGGACATCCAATAAATTATTCATAATGGATGACATAAAGCTCGCACATTGTGTCATGGAATTGACAAGTTCCGTCGATTCTTCGGTGGACAATTGGGTCGACATGAGTTTCAATGCACTATCAATCGCATGGAGTGGATTTCGTAATTCATGTGCAAAGTACGCCGTCATGTTCCGTTCCGTTTCCAATTTGGCCTCCTGAGAGGCCTGGATATATTGCATCTGACGTAATTCATCGGAATGTTTCCGATCATCCGTCACATCTTGTGCGACACCCACGACACCAATAATGTTACTATCGGTATCTCGTCGTGTCGTTGCATTGACCAATAGGTACCGTATTTCATTCGTTTTGGTACGAAATTCCAATTGATAATTGGACGTTTCATCACCCTTCAATGCCTTATCTAATACATTTTGTACCGATTGTCGTAAACTGGGTACAATAAAGGTCGATACAAGTGGTTTTTGAATCGCTTCCTCTTTGGAGAATCCTGTAATTTCGGCAGTCTTATCATTCCATTCATTGACATTTCCATGAACATCAATACCAAAGATTGGTGCATTGGCCGTATCGACCAATTGACGGAGTGCTTGTGCCATGGATGCAACGGCACGATCATGTTTGGCAGCTTCTGTCACATCTTGTGCCACACCGACAACACCAACCACTTGATTGTTGGCATCTCTTCGTGTTGTTGCATTGACCAATAAATATCTCGTTTCATTGGACTATAATAGTAATAGTATTAAAAACAATGAGGGTTTGCCAGGTGAGAAACAGAAAAAAGAAAAATACCATGCAAAACATGCAACCATCATCACACACAAAAAAAGAGCATTCCATTTCTCATTCCTCATTTCAGCCATCTATTCTTACATGCATATAATACATATATATATATACATACCTTGGTTCGAAATTCCAATTCATAATTACTTGTTTCATCACCCTTGAGGGCATTGTCCAGAATATCTTGTACATTATTTCGTAATTTGGGAACAATATAGGTAGCAACAAGTGGTACACCCATGGCTTCGTGTTTGGAAAATCCTGTAATTTCAGCAGTCTTATCATTCCATTCATTGACATTGCCATTGACATCAATACCAAATATCGGTGCATTGGCACGATCAATGAGTTTTCGTAATTCACGTGCCATGGCACGAACGGCAGCATCCCGTTGAACAGCCTCTGTAACATCTTGTGCGACACCCACCACACCCACGATATTATGTTCGGCATCCCGTCGGGTCGTTGCATTGACAAGTAAATGTCGTATTTCATTGGATTTGGTACGAAATTCCAATTCATAATTGGAGGTTTCATGTCCCTGTAATGCCTTATCCAATACATCCTGTACCGATTGTCGTAATTTGGGTACAATAAATGTCGAAACGAGGGGTCTATTTTCCGCTTCCATCTTGGTAAAGCCAGTAATTTCAGCAGTCTTATCATTCCATTCATTGACATTCCCATGTACATCAATACCAAAGATGGGTGCATTGGCCTTGTCTATAAATTGTCGTAATTCACGTGCCAATGCCGCCACGGCACGATCATCCTTGGAGGTTTCGGTAACATCTTGTGCAACACCCACTACGCCCACAATCGTATTATTGGTTGCATTCCGTCGTGTCGATGCATTGACTAATAAATATCTTGTTTCACCAGATTTGGTTTGAAATTCTAATTGATAATTGGATGTTTCATCACCTGTCAATGCTCTATCCAATACTTGTTGTACCGATTGTCGTAATTTAGGAACAATAAAGGTCGATACGAATGGTTTGTGGATTGCTTCGGAATGTTCAAAGCCTGTAATTTCAGCAGTCTTACGATTCCATTCATTGACATTACCATGTATATCAATACCAAAGATTGGTGTATTTGCATTGTCTACCAATTTTCGCAATTCGGAATTATTTCTGGGCATTTTGGGAGGATTTTGTCTTGTCTTGTTGTTGCTATTGTTGTTGTTGCTAGTAGTAGTATTACCACTGCTAGAGCTGCTACTACCGTCAAAAAAGTTGAAAATACTGCAACACGAATTCTCTCTTTCTCTCAATAAGGAAAGGACAGACAAAGAAAGAAAAAGAGAGAGAGAGATAGGGGGTGGGTTGGGAAGGAGAAGAGAAACCAACCACCAGAAAGTCTTTTTGTGTCAAAAAAAAAAGAAAGACCAAGAGACAAGTACAAAGTTTTCTGTCACCGCCAGATTTTCAAGGCATCTGGCGCACGAACAGTTCCGTTGTTGTTTGTTAGTAGTCGTGCAACAAGCTGTTATTAACAAAAAAACAGTTAATCCATTCCTATAAATCATGTGTCCAGAACAATTTTTTAATGACGAACGCGAAATGATACATATATATGAGATATGTCTCCTTGACAACCTTCTACATACCTTTGTTCATAAGTACACAAAGAAATGGCGGAGAAATATATAATTATTCTTTTTTTTTCCCAGTAATATCTTTACGTGACAAAATCACACATACACACACACACATACGAAAACCAAAGAAAAAGAAGGAAGGGGTTTTGTGCCCACTTGACGGGAACAAGAGAAAAGAAGGGAGGAAAAAAGACTCAAGAGGTCGTTTTCTTGATTGACGGGAACATCTTGACGATTCAGCAGTGCAGCCCGCATTCGGAAAAGAGATTCCAAATTCCACAGATACAAAACAAACAAATGACCAACAAATATAACCAACAACACAAACCCGGCATTGGCCCAAAACAAGAGGACAACAACGGGGTCCACCTCTTCTCCTTACATCTACAAAAACTCAATACAAAAATCAGTCACAATGAAACAATAGCAAAAGTACTGCAGCACGATAATAATAATAACAAGAAAGAGAGAAAAGAGAGAGGAAGAACGATTATATCCAAAATCATGTCCTTGGCATCCTTTTCACCTCATCCTACATCGCCAAGAACAGCCACTGCAGCAGCTACAATAAAAACAACAACAACCAATGGTAGTTCTTCTTCTTCGACACCTTCTCCCATGATGATTGGACAATGGTTTTTACGAGAAGAAGAAGAAGAAGAAGATTACGACCCCATTGCAACAACAACAACAACAATGCAACAACAACAACAACAAAAGCATTGGTTTTTTATATTACCAGTTCTATTGTTGGAATTCTTAGCAATTGGATTGACAAGAGCTGTATTACCATCTATATTAATTCAAGAATATGGACACAAAGTATATTTGGTATTGGGATCTGCCGATTGTATTCGTGGCCTATTGGCATTTTTTGCATGTCCATTATTTGGAAAATGGAGTGATTTATGGGGACGGAAACATTGTTTACTCATTACGGTCCTTGGATCTTGTGCTCCCGTTTGTTCTCTCGCATTCTTTACTTGGCATCGACAACAACAACAACAACTACCTGATGAAGATGAAGATACTACCATTGCTGGAGAATACATATTACCACCCAAGGCTATACCACTCTTTGTCATTTTGCTCAGTATTTCGGGAATTTTCAGTTCTACCTTTACATTGGTATTTGCCTACATTGGTGATACCATCAAAGATCGGAATGATCGTGTTTCTGCATTTGGACTTGCCTTGGCGTAAGTTCTTTTGATTTTTTGTGTTTTGGGTATACTTTTTGCTTTCTGCGATTCCCTCTCTCACACAAACAATTTTGCATTCCTTTATATATAAAGTTGCTTTGGATTGTCGTTTACGATTGGACCGATGGCGGGAGGGTATTTGGCACAAGCTCATACACATTATGTCTTTTCCACATCCTTTTTCTTGACGATATTGGATTTATTGTACATTCAATTTGTACTACCGGAATCATTACCTCGAACAATATCATTATCGGAATCTTTACAACAAGTCTTTCAAGGAAAGTTACCCAACAACAGTCACAATTCGATAGGATCATCCTCAACAACAACAACTACGAGAGCATGGTCACCCTTGCAAAGTGTGACATTTTTATTACAAGATCCATTTTTACGAAAGGTGGGAGAAGTGGCATTGTTTTATTATACGGGAGTTTGGGCTGTCATTAGTACCCTCAGTTTGTATGCCGTACAACAATTTCATTTGTCACCGGAACGATTGGGAGAACTCATGTCGGCCTTGGGTTTGTGTACCATGTTGGCCGAAGCGGTATTGGTACGGATTATGATTCCATGGATTGGTGAAAAAAGGGCGACCCAAGTTGGATTGTTAAGTTTTGCCATCCAATGTATCGTATTGGGTGGTGCGACGAAATCATGGCATTTATTTGTTTGTGTTGGATTTTCATTATTGGGAAATTTGGTCTATCCCAGTTTGAGTTCCTTGGTCAGTGGTATCGTCGAACCGGAATCGAATGGTGAAGCATTGGGTGCGATCAATGGTGTCAAGGCATTGACAGAAGGGATCGGTCCATTAATCTTTGGTGGTCTCATGACGATTAGTGAAGATTCTAATTTTCCCGGATGGCCCTATTGGATTGCCGCCATTTTGGTATTGATTGCCTACAAGGTCGCGGAACGATTACCGGACGATGCCAATGCTGATAAAACGACGACGTCATTTGCCGTTCGTCGATCTCACAATCATGATGTTGATGATTTTGTATATGAATTGCAATTCAAACAACGACGGTATCCTAATCACAACAATGGTAATCGTAGTTGTTTGGATGCAGATCCGAAACCAAGAGAAGATGAAGAATATCAAAGTTTATTGTTACTCAGTGAAGTCGAAGAAGAAGAAGAGGAGGATGACAATGCTGATAATAACGATGCACCAGTCGTCGGCAGAATGCCCTTTCAAGATGCACCCAATCAACCACTCGATATGGATGGTGGCAATATTGAATTGACGACGACGACGACGACGACACCACAATTTGCTTTGCCTGCTTCCATGAAAACAGCAACAAGTTGTTCCCGTATTGCCAAACCAAAAACATTGTTTCCTCCAAACTAACTAATCGGAAGTTGTGTTGAAAAAAGCGAAGGCTGATGGTGAAGAGATCGAACGTTAAGAAGATATAGAAGCTAACATAATAATATACTTATCCAAAAACAATTTAGTCAACACATTTGTCAATCTTCCGCCACCACCAAACGTCAGCAATCATGAGCGACGAGGGTATGGTTCGAAAACTCCCACCCATCATAGGCTTCTGATGGTAGAGAGACTACATAGATTACGACATTGGCTCTGAAATAGAAAATTTCAAAATAGTAATAGTATAGTTTCTCACACGAGGAACACAGCAAGTTCGACGAGATGCCCGTCTATACTATATATGTGTATAGCTATAGATCAAGTTTGTGTCGTGTAGACAGCTGGAGTGTTTTTGTTGCTGTGGATCACATGTTTCTTTTTTCCTTCTCTGGATATATTACAGAGGTTGGTGAAAATAAAATTAAGAGAAGAGATCGAGTGGAACTTTTGGTGGGTGTCGGAGCCTTGGTGGACGAGTTGAAGGAGGCAGGGTATCTGGTGGCAGAGTTGAAGTGTGAAGGAATGACGTATCCAAGAATAAATCAGTTACATAACTATTGCAAGCATCCGTTTCAGCCTGAAAGTGTTTCCAGTCTGCCCAAGCAATACTAATACCTATGAAAGTACAAACGAATTCCAGTTGCCATAACTGGGCTTTCACTGATGCCAACAATCAAAGAGTTGTTGCGACGGGGGTTTGATTTCTCTAAATAAGTCGAGTAGATCAAAGTCCGACTCATTGGACTTTATTGTCTCTTACTACCCTTTTTCTTTTGTTTGTGGAAATATAGTCTCTTTTTTGTGGAAATCAAGGAGGGCACAAAACTGTTGCTTGTTTCTATTAGCTCTGATCGTCTATTGTGTCTTCCAAGTTTACTGATGTTACCCTTTTGTTTGTTTTGTGACTCCAGAAAAAGAGACGGAGATAGTCTTTTTTGAAGGAGGGGACAAAACTGTTGTTTGTTTGGTTCTATTAGCTCTGTTCCAAATCCCATCTGATCGTTGTCATTTGTGGGATTAGAAAAAAAGAAAAGGAACATGAGCAGATGTTCCTTTTTTCTGCAATTGTGACTCAGAAAGAGGCAGAAATGATCATCTGTGTGCGTTGTAGAATCAAGGTGTACTGTACTACATACACCCAAATTGCTGTTCGGTTTTTATTATGATTAGTAATAGCTCTTTCATATCCATCTGATCGTTCCAGAAGTGAAACACACAAGAGCAGATGGTTCCTTTCTGTTTGTTTTTGTGACTCGAAACGAAAGAAAGAGGCAGAAATGGTCTCTTCTTTTCTTCTTCTTCTTCTCTTGTCCTGTGCAAGTATTGTTGAATCAAGAGAGAGGGTACCAAACTTTTTAGGTTCTTTTTCTCTTTATATATATATATATCTACTCTCTGTTCGGTCGCCACGCGGGAGATAGTTCACAGAAAAGACAAATCAGAAGCCAGAAGAGAGTGATGAATAAAACAAGGAAATCATCATGGAGAAAGCCAGGCAACAACAAAAGATGAGGAGACGTGGACGAGAAGAGGGCCTTTTGAAAGTGATAGCACGCAAACTGTGGTGTCAACAACAACAACAATTCAATTGAAATCAAATTCGCATCAAACCAAGTAATTTTTAAAAAAGTTTTCATCAATCAAAGCTATTTATTTGTTTGGGAAAAAAGTTCTTTTAAAAGAGTACCATAAAAGATCCATCGATGATGATGGATCAGATACTAGTAGCCGTAGATTCGGATCCTTTTGATCCTTTTGTACCCTAATAAAAGATCCATGATGATGGATATAGTAAAATAGTAGTAGCCGTGGATTCGGATCCTTTTGATCCTTTTGTTTTTTTGGTAAGAGGCTTCAGCCTGACCAGACTTTCTGATTTGTGAAAGACCTAAATGTTCCCGTTTCCATTTCCATTTCCATTGGCGATCGTTTCATACCAGTGACCTATGAACTTGCGGATGATTTTTAGGTCGGCCGGAGGTGGAAGTGGGGATAGAAAAGCCAGTCGTAGCTGGAAAAAGAAGTTGTGCATCTGGCAACACTTCTCTCTCGACAAAAATCTCTACAGGTATCCAAAAGTATCCAGCCATTTATTGTTCTGACCATACAAATGCCCCCTCCAGAAGGTGATTCCAATGCCTTCCCAGGTTCAGGAAAAAGATGCTCGTGATAGTGTATACGTACACAATGAACCCCCATCACACAAATTTCCCTTTGGAGAAGGAAGGCAGAAAGGTTCCTCTTTCTGTCTCTAAATGACGGTATATAGTGTTTATATGTAAACCTTGCTTGGGTAGTGAAGAATTTCAAGGTTCGCATTCGTCATATGACGCACGATCAAACAAGAGGTTTAAAAGACTGTGCATCGACGTCGATGACATTCCCAAAACGTGTGTGTGTGTGTGTGTACTAGTACTCTGTACAACACGTGAGGTTTCGATTCTAGAGTTGTCACCGGTATAAGTGCCTCTGATCGAATCGATAAGAGTACGAGTTAATTAAAATTAATTAATCCGAACCTTGAAGTCGTCTTCAAGCAGAACATTCTTATAGAGAGTAAAAAGGTGTAGAATAGTCGATATGCCTCCACGAACGACGAATTTTGGTGTGAGACATACCCAATTTCTGAGACATGACACTTCCCATGCAAGATTTTGTCATAGCAAAAAATACAAAACACAAGAATAAAAACAATGACTTGTATACAGAAAGACAAATGCAGCAGCAGTGCACTTGTTTCAGACAATAACAACAGCAACAACAACAACAGCCACGTTGTTTCAATAGGCAATGGAGTAGATACCATGCCACTAGAAGCTGTCGTTTCGTTACTGACAAATGTGATTGCCCAGCAACAGAAACAAAAGTTGGCAGACAACACCATCTCACCATCACAAAAATCACGGAAACGTGTTCGATTCAGCACGACGACCAACAACAACAACAACAACAATGACAACAATGGCGTCCTTCAGCATAAAGCACCTGCATTAATGAAAGAACTCACTCTTGAGACTGCCCGCAAACTATGGTACTCCAAGGCTGATATAGCCGCCTTCAAGACCCAAGCCAAACAGATTGTTTTGAACAAGGCTCACACATCCGAGGACATTTCAGGATTCGAACGATTCGATGCCAAACGGAGTAAGGAAAAGAAATCCACCCTTCACTTTGTCATTTTGTCACAAATGGTAAAGAGAGATGCCGAATTTCAACGGCACGTTTCTCGAAAATGTACCGCCGGTGCCAAAGTAATTGCATTGAATCAAGCATTGGAAGACTTTTGCGCCGTCTATGATCCTCTCGCATGTTTATTGGGTGCCTCCTCGGATGGTAAAAAGTATCACGAATCTCTATTCATGGGAAACCCAGCTCTAAACTGCAGCACCAACACCAACAACAAACGATCAGTGGAACAAATGCTGCAAGTACCAACTGTTCATGAGATTCCAGCAATGGTGTCGGAATTCAATGCCGTTGGTGGTGGTGGTGGTGGTGAAGCTACTGTCACACCTTGTTACCCACCAAATACTACTACGACTACTACTACTACTACTACCTCTCGAAGGGTAAGACGGCGTGTCACGCCTCCTCTAACCGCATGGACATGATGAAAGGAGATATCTTTCCTTCCCCTCCAAAAAGATAGCCGGCTTTCTACTACCTACAGATTTTGTTTTTTGGGAAAAGAGACCATATAGCCTAGTATGAAGGAGGGAAAAAAGAACTATTATTAGCGAAACTTGCATTACACAGTACTTTCAGTCGCTCTCTTGGTCCTTGTGTTAATTTTCCCTTTTATATCTATATATGATACCAAGAATCAATAGACACTAGTAATCATCATTCAAGTCCTCCTCATTGAACCAAAAAAGTCCGAGAATGGTGGAAAAGACTCACTCCAATCTTCTTCTTCGTGTGTGTGTGTGTGCGTGTGTGACTTCTTGAGGCAATAGCCTAGCAAGAAAGCTTTCCCAAAACGTTTCAAAACGTGTACAAATGTTGTGTGTGTGTGTGTGTGCTTTTTGTTTTATTTTGTTGTTGTTGTTGTTTGTGTTTCTTGATTTGACAATCGAAAATACAACTTTGTCCAAAACAAAAACAGTAGTATATATACTAATCTTCTTTTTTCCATCGTCCCCTAGTAATAGTAGTAGTAGTAATATGACATTTTCTTAATAGTTTAGCGGATATACATCAACAACAACAACAAAAGCCTTTTTAGTAATTTACTACCTCCTACTGCTGTTGATGTATTCAAATATATCCCATATTCCTAGTCGAAGTAGTTGTTGTTGTTGTAGTACTCTGACTCTTGTTGTTGTTGTGATTCATCGTGTTTTCATTCGTCCAAGATAATGAGAAACCATCCAGTGGTCCAAAGGATAATGATCGATCATCATCAACATTGTTATTGTTGTTGTTATAGTTCTTGTTGCGTTGTTGTTGACAATACAGATCCAATTCATCCTCTTGGGATTCTTCTTCTTCTTCCTCCTCTTTGTTGTTGTTGTCGTTGTTGTTGCTACTATTTGTTGTATAATGATTCTTTCTCTTAATGGTGGGTGTTCTTCGAAGATGCAAATAGTAGGGTGGTGGTTCAATAATTTGTCCCGCCATGTCAACTCGTTTGGATGGTGATGTACGTCGTCGTCGTCGTTGTTTCGAGGACTTTTTTGTTATTGTTGTTGGTGATGCCGATGGTGAGGAAGGGAACTCTCCATTGTAGGATACACAAGAATTGGGTGTACTTGTAGCGACACTGGCAGTATCAGTCGATAATATTCCTACCGTCGTCGTCGTCGTCGATGGATGACTCGTTTCGGATATTTTATGTTCCATACTACTACTTGATCTGCCACCAGAAACAGAACCCTTTCCTTGATGATGTTTGTGATGGTGATAGCTCTTTTTCTTGTAGGGATTGAGAAATTCACGTTCTTGTCTCTTGTACGAACGTCGTATTGTAACATTTTTGGTAGCCCTTGCAAGACGTTCCCACAAGTACAATATTTGTATGGTAGGAATTGTTTGTCGTGAGGATGATTTGCGTCGTTTACGATCCGTATTGACAACCTTCAAACATTGATCCGTCTCTTCATGTGTAAATCCTGCACCCCACAAGATCTGAATTCGATCCATTGCAGGGATTCGCAATTGAGCTTCCGTTTTGCGTGGATACCTCTTCTTCTTGGTATTGAGTACAAGGCTGTTGGAAACTGCAGTAGTAGTATTGTTATTGTTGTTGTTGTGGTCGGCCGCCGCCCATGTTTCCAATTTTCGTTCGTAGTAATCAACAGAAAAATCATATTCCTTCAAATGGTGCCAATCCATAGCCAAGGGAAGACCTTCACTACAGGCTGGATTGTCACCTATACATACAGGATAGGTTCGAACTTTGATATTGGAAAAACTCACCGCCTTTCGAATGACTGATGAAAGATGATGATTCATTGGTAGTTGTTGCTGTGGTGGTGGTGGTGGTGGAAGAATTCGAACTACGCCCGCCGCCGTATTGGCATTGTTGTTGTCATACTTCAACTCTACTCCTTCCCCTTCACCACGATCTATTACTCTCATAATGATGAATGAATGAATGATGACAAAGAATAAAACTCAATGAAGAAAGAAGAAAGATGCTCTTGTTGTTGGCTACTAATCTTCTCTCTCTTCCTTTTTCTATATTGTTGTTGTTGTTTTGTTAGGTTGTATTTTTTTTTGGTTCGTTTCGCACTGACAAATAACGTGTAACAGTATGGTATGCGCAACCCTCCCATACTAAAATAATAATAAAACCTGCAAACGTTTGTTGGATAGAAAGAACGTTTGTTGGATAGAGAGAAAGAACGTGCATACTTGCTTTTGTTTTTACATACACATGGGATCTTGAATTCTTTCCTTCCCTCCTCTAAATGTTATATATAGTATCCCAAGTGAACTCTCCATCCAAGTCGTCAGGAAGTTATATTAGTTAGAGGATCGCAATTTCTCTTGTCTTTAAATGTTTTCCTTCCTGCACAGCTTTGGCTAGTCACCGGCCAGGTACCTACCCAAAAATTTTTCAAAACACGACTTCTTCATTGGTTCTCTCTTTTTTTTGAGCGCTACCGTGTAGTATGTTTGTTTTGAATTTTCTAGACTGCCGAGCAAGCACAACTCCACATGTATATACATATAAATATAAAGAATAGGGCTGGTATCTGAGCCCAACTGAGCTCTTGATGATGAGGGACTAATAATAACCACACAAAGACAAAAAAGGGAGAACCGCCATTCCCTTTTGCAATCTTATAATTATTAGTTAGGTTCACGTTCGTTTTGTCTAGATCACGACATTCAATGGTTCTCTCTTTTGATTATTACTATTATTATGCATGTGTCGTCATACAATCAATAATCATTAGATTCGTTGGCTCCCATTATTCTTATCAAATGAAGACTATTTTTATTATTGTTGAGAACTTTTAAAGGGGAGGGGGGGGGCCTCCCCAGCTGCTTTTACTACTTTTTCTCTCTTTGTTGAATCCTTTCAACAACTCGGGAGTAGATACCCTGTTTTGCTACTAGTTCGGCCCTACATAGTGTGTTTTGTGCCATTTGTCGTGTGTGGTTTGTATAACAATGCAACAACAACTTTCATTTTGCACCCAAGACATATGAAACGAGGAAATAGTATGTATATAAAAAAAGCGGAAATATTATTTGTAGCTTACTACTACTCACTACTACCCAACTACTACCTAGTCTAGATCTGGCATTTCACCCAAATCCGGGATATCTTCCTCATCATCATCATTGTTGTCGTCGCCACCTCCACTGGGTGGTGCTCCTGGACCTCCTGGAAAGCCACCAGCACCACCACCCATTCCGGCACCTCCTAATTTTCCCAAAATCTTTTGCAAGACGGGACCAACTTCAGGATCGGCCATGACCTTTTGTAATTTGGATGGGTCACTCAACAATGCCATGGGGCCACCGGGACCACTCATCAACTCTTGAAAGGCTGTCATGACTTTGGGATTCTTCATAGCCTCTTGAATTTCTGGATCACCCATAAACATACTCATTAATCCACCCATATCCATTCCACCGCCAGCACCGCCACCAGGCATGCCTCCCATGCCTGGCATGCCACCCATTCCGCCCATGCCTCCCGGCATACCGCCCATACCTCCCGGCATACCGCCGGCAGATCTTGCTTCTGCAGCGGCTTCTTCTTCGGCTTCTTTTTGGGCCTTGGCAATTTCTTCGGCACGTTTACGTAATTTTTCTTCCTTGGCCAAACGTTCCTTGGCTTGATGTTTTTCTTCTTCGACACGTTTCTTCGATAATTCTTTGAGTGCTGTGGCAATTTCGGGATCAAAATCAATCGATTGACTTTGTCCCAAATCCGACAGTGCACCGTGCCAATCATTCAAATGATTCATACGTAATATACCTCTCGTTTTCAATGCCTTACCGGAATCTGGATTCAATTCCAATGCACGATTACAATCCTCTTCGGCAATCTTATAATGACCCAATTTCATTATACAAATAGCACGATTGCTATAAAGTAAGGCCGATGGTGGTGCGGCCAAGACTGCTTCATTGTAATATTCCAATGCCTTGTCATAATCACCTGCCGATTTACAATCACTAGCCTTTTGTTTATATTCTCCCGCCTTTTCATAATCTTCCGCATTCGAAGCAGGATCATAGACGGGAACATAAAAGGATGACGATGCAGATTCCTCCATGCTGGGTTCTTGTTTCACTTTGGTAATGTCTGGAAGATTTCCACCTAGATCGACAATTTGACTTTGTAGCTTTTCAATATAGTCGGTTACTCTTTCTGTAATAATAGTAGAAAGCAATAAGTAAGGAATATTGGTGTGTGTGTGTGTGTGTGATGAAGATATCCAAATCTCATTTCTCACACGGCCGTGTGTGTGACATGAAAAAAGATTTGTTCAGTCGAATCTTAGAACTTACGACTTTCTTCTTTGGAAAGCTTATCCTTCAGAATGGTTGCTATTTCAGATGGTAATGGCATTTTGTTTCTTTTGGTTTGGTTGTTTTTCTGTGTTTGTTTTCAAAAAAGTCGTCGCCAAGACGTGCCTTATTGTGGTTCTTTTGAAAGATCCGTGTGAGAGAGAGGTGTGTCAACATGGTTCCGATTTTCTTTTTCCATCGATCGATTTCCCTCCAATTAACGCACGGATCCCGCGTGGATCATAGCCGGGAATGAGTTGGATCTGGCAGTCCCGACTGGAAAAGATTCTTTCTCCATCTCTCCATAAAAACGAGGAAGACATTCAAAAACTGAAACCACATCATCATCATGGAACAAGAATCCACAATGATCTTGCACTTTTTGTCTATATAGCTACTAGTGCTTTATAATTTTAAAAGCCCATTGTCTCGCATCCTACTGAGAGCAAAAAAAAAAAACAGCATGTTGCTGGTTTCAAAATATACCTTTAGAGACCCTAAAATTCCTGAATTCCCCTCAACCAGCCAATAGACCCAAGTACTCATACGTCTCGTTGATCGAATCGCGAAAGTATGGAGACATATCCTTACGATACCGTTCGAACAGAGGTTTGTATTTGGTATACAGCTCTAGCTGCAGTGGATCACTGCGCATATCCACTCGTCGTGTCGCTCTACCAATCAGAATATCTCGGACATCCTCCATCCGTGCTTGGCTGGAGTACTCTATCGCCAGTTCCGTGAGTTTGGTGAGAAACTCGGGAGGGACGTCATTGAAATGCTCACCAACAAGAACAGCATTGTATACATCTGCAATACTCTCCAGCAGGCGTTCGTCGCTGTTGTCCACTTGCTCCAAAAAAGACCGAAACAACAGCTCGAAGACTTTGTCTGCAACTGGAGACATGCAGTTCTTGAAGGCAACGGCCAAGTGGCCCCATCCTTGCGTATCGAGGGACAATTCAGCCCCACGACATGATACTTCGATTCCAATCAATTCTAGCAACTCGTCATCAACGTACCCCGCCTTTAGAAATGCGTAAGCAATGGCTGACAAACTGATGTCAGAGGCTTCGTGAAGGCAGTGACGGTCTGTCATTTTTATTCTGTCTGCAACCACTGAGTACACGGCACGGCAACTTTCACTGTCCTGTCGCATTTTTGCAATGGCGGAAACTAAATTTGCTATGTTTTGTGAATTGAATGTGTCGATGATTGGAATGGCCGCTCTTGCAACTTCTTCGAACAGCATTCGATGATGATGATCCATTTTGGCAAATGCATTCACTGTATTTGCTAGCTCTTGCGATTTGAAGGTACCGATCATTGGAATGGCCGCTCTTGCAACTTCGTCGAACAGCATTGGATGCTGATGGTCCATTTTGGCAAATGCATTCACTGTATTTGCTAGGTCTTGTGAATTGAATGTGCCGAGGATTGGAATGGCCGCTCTTGCAACTTCATCGAACAGCATTGGATGATGATGGTCCATT
>JAAMXS010003652.1:0-18491 GCA_019693525.1 Cylindrotheca fusiformis | reverse complement strand
GTTTGTTACCAGCTATATATATATATATACATTGATCGGCGCCCAAAAAGAATACGACGAAAGGGTTAGCAACCACATGTCGTCTCTCTCTTATTCTTTTACAACCACCAAAAAAAGGTCAACCCACACACACACACGAGAGAGACGTACCATTGCTATAATTTTGTCTCGCCCATCCACAAATGACATCTGCAGATGATGGCTCAAATTCCATTGGTAATAAATGACCAGGTCCATCCCGAATCAAAATGGAAACAACACTACTATGTTCCATGATGAATGAATGGAATGAATGAATATGGATGATTGGCTTCTTCTTTTTTTGGAGGAAGAGATGAACGGCGACCTTCTCTTTTTTTGTTGTTGTTGTCTGCGGACAACAGCAGGAAGAAGGCGAAAGGTATTGTTTGAGAAGTGTGTGTTTTTTGTTTGTTGTTGATTGGTGGTTTTATTGTGGTGGTGATGCTTGCAGTAGAGGTATGTACATACCGTGTATTTGATGAGTACTTTGGTCTTGGGAGCAAGCACGAAAGGTCGGATGCACATGATGAATTTGAACTAGTTGGCGGACTGTGAGTCATTATTCGAAAGAGTCCAAAATGTCAATCGAATCATTCGATCCAAAGTACATTTGGGCTTCGCATTCAAAATGTGTTTCTTTTTTCCTTTTTTCATCAGTCTTCTGGTTTTTCGGTGGTGGTCGGTGGAAGACAGAGGTATATGGACTGGGCGGCACAGCCAAGGAAATGCACTGGAAGGCACAGCCAAGGAAATGCACTGGAACTACTGAAAGTGGCAAATGGCACTCACTCACTCTTGATACTAAGGTATTGTGCTGCTGCCACTGTGTGGAAGAATACACTGTAGTATATAGAGAACTGTAGAGAAAAAAGGCCAAGCAACTTCACAAAGAAAAAAATCTTAAAACAATGCCTATTACGAAGTTGTAGGCTAATAATTGCTATAATCGAAAGGATAGTATTTCACTTGGTAGCACCAGTCCAAATGATCCATTCCAAGCAAAAACAATAGTGGCGGGTTGGAAGATCTTCCAACCAGCCAACCACCATCTGATAAATCATCATCAAGTCTTCTTACTGGCGGGCACACACACAGAAATGAAACAACGCAGCAGGGATTGAATGGTTCCGACAAAGACCAGGTATATGCATGTGAAGAAGGTGTTTTTGTTCCAGACCAGAGCTGTGAGAAAGGTTTTCTCTTCCTTGGCAAAGCAGCCGCCGCGTTTCGTTCAGTTTTCTTTCTTCTTCTTCTTCTTTTTTGTGTGTGTGAAAAATGCTCATCTTCATGGATTTTTTTGTTGTTTGTGACTTTTATTATTCCAAAGCAATCAAGAGTAATTGTGTGCGTGGATGATTCGAAGAGTCCACCATAAAGCCCAATGCCAAATGTAGGACCAAAGCCAAGCATAGAACAATCAATTCTTTCCAACAAAACATATTTTTGCAAGTGTTGTTATTGTTGTTTTTCTTCTTCTCCATGGCGGTGTTCTTGTTGTTGTTGTGGTAGGGATTGTCGTGATGATGAGGAATGTGAAAGTAGTTGGAAGCTAGCAGCGTCAGTGACATCATTGAAGCGAACTTTTCGAGAGAGTATAGATAAGAGTGTGGAAACTAAAAATGAGGCCAATGTTCTTGTTTTTCCTTCCTCACACGAGAAAAAAACAGGTGGACGACCAGAAAAAAAAATCGAAGCGTCATGGACCTATTGATGCGAATGCGACACAAATTGTCCAATGAAATGGATTGGTTCGATATATGGACCCGAACCCTTGTCGATGATGCGTCACTCTTTTTTGTTTTCTTTTTTGTCGCCATCCGAAAATACAATAACCGTTCGTCAGTAGTAAAGTAGTCCCAAAAGCTCTTCAATCACGAGTGGACCTTCAGAGAAAAAAAAGAGATTCCAAAACCGCACAACTTCTTCATCAAGGCAGGGAGTTTATATAAGCAAGAGAGAGAAAAAAGATGTAGAATACCCAACGTCCTGCCTATGAACGTTCATATGACAAACTTTACATCATCACCATCTTCATCTTCATCATGAGTAGTAGTATCCCTATAATTCGATTGGACGATGAAGATGAAGAAAAAACGGTACAGACCCTGAGGCAATGTTGTTTGGAACATGGATTCTTTTATTTGGGTGGTCATGGAATTTCCAACGACCTTTTGAATGGTGTCTTGGCGGAAGCGACAAAATTCTTTGCGTTACCATTGGAGGAAAAATGTCAATTGTACGATTCGGAAATGAGCCGTGGATATACTCGCATGGGAGGGGAACGTTTGGGCCAAGCGACGAACCAACCGGATACCAAGGAGGGATATTACATTGGCAACCACATTCCCAAGGATGATCCCAGGTACAATCCATCAAAATTAAAAGGACCGAATGTATGGCCCACTCCAGACCAGTGCTCGTTGCAAGATTGTGAACACTTTCGAAGTACGATAGAAGAATATTATTCCAGTTTGTCCAAAGTGGGCCTAAAAGTCGTTCGATTGTTGGCCAGGGCGATTGGTGATTCTGCCATTGCCTTTGATTCGTTCTTTACAGAAAATTTTGCCACCGTTCGATTGTTGCATTATGATGCTGTTCCAAGTCAACCGGAAGAGGGACTCTTTGCTTGCGGAGCACATTCGGACTATGGGATGATCACGTTGTTGTTGACGGATGATACGCCCGGATTGCAAATTCAAGCAAATAATAATAGCAGCACTTCCGAGCAATCTGATGGTGGCGACGAGACATCCTGGATCGATGTACCACCACAGGAAGGTCTCTTTATTGTGAATTTGGGTGACATGTTGGAACGATGGACGAATGGTATATTCCGTTCCACGAAACATCGAGTATTGACCGTGGGAGATCGGGACCGGTATTCCATTCCCTTCTTTTTCGAACCCGATTTTGATGCGCCCGTCCAATGTTTGGATGTTTGTTGTTCCGAGGATAATCCTCCCAAATTCCCACCCACGACATGTGGACAACATATTTTGGACAAGTACAATCAGACACGAAATGACTTTCATCAATCTTCCAAGACGACCTCTTGAATGATTGAGCTATATTGGGTAATCCTTTCTATGCAGTTGCAAATATTCCCGCCAAAGTGCAAATTAGTTAAAAGAAAATAATACATGTTGTAGTAATTATCATCGTTTCCTAGATGTAGTACAGATTGCAAATGTGATTTCTTCAATGCATTATTGTAGATATAGTATGGCAGAGTGTACAAGGTATCAAGACCTTGTTGTTATATCAGCCGACATACTAGTAGGCAAACGTGAAAGGATAGTCAGAAAATAAACCAAATCAAGAGACCCACAACAACAAACAAGGTCTAACGAGATGTTTCAAAGTCTTCCTGTTTCATAATGCTGTGCAGGTACTCGGAACTGACATAAAGGACGGCCTCGAAGAAAAAGTAATCAAAGGTATACCCTCCGTCTGTACTTTCCGGTGTGGATGGGTCGGTCGAATTGTTCAATGTTATAGGTGCCACATGAATGGTACCCGATGCACCATCCAATTCGGTATGGCCACTCGTGACAGTCATTCTCGACTTTTCCTTGCCGAGGTCCATGGCACCCTCGGCTCGAAAGGCTGCCACGACATGTGCCTTCGGTTCATCTTCATCCAATATTTCATAACTGACGGAACAAATATAATTCGCCGCTTCATGTTCGGCTTGAGCACAGATACCTTGTGTCTGACCTCTGATATTCCCATAAATATCATACAAGGCTCGATCTGAGAAAATCAACATCTTGCCGTTCTATATATACAAGTACGAACGAACAGAAAAAGGGACAGACAAAGTTATTGAGAAACAAAATAATTCAAGTGCACTTGCATCATTAACAAAAAAAGAAGGACGTACCGATGCCGTCTCTACGTTGCTATCCATGTATCCTCTCAGTACGATTCGAGTCTCTGTCTTGTCATCGTACATTTGCACAAACTCATCTCCACCAATATAGGTCATGTTACGTTTTTTCCCCCATGCTTTGCCGAGCAAATCAGAGGCATAGCCAGCTGCTATACTGTCCTCCACATCTACGACTTCATATATCGTTTGATTGCTGCTGAAGTTGAGTTCGTCAGTGCCCTCCAAAATCCGACCATCTTCTAGTGTTTTCGCTGCGTCGTTGGCAAAGAAGCATTGTACGGCGAGGAGTGCAAGGAACTGAAAATTGCTGTGTTTCATTGCTGCTATCAGTTTTTCAATTTGCTTTCTCTCGAAATTGCTGTTTGTCTTTGTGCTGTTGTTGTTTGTTGTTGTTGTGACTAATAAGGCTGATGTTGCAGAAATTGAATGCTTTGTGCGTTGGGGAATACCGGCCAGCGTGCGCAATGATTGATAGGTGCGCTTTTGCGTGCGCGGAGCGAGACCATCCCACCGTCTGCACGACGTCAGAATCCTCCAGGCGGTGAAGTCGCAACAAGAGATGTATCTTGAAGAACAACATGGCAGAGTCCGGCGGCATCATGCATCTGTGGATGTCGGAATTGCATCGCTTCCGTGGGAATCACCCCCTATCTTGCAGTGATGTTCTTCGTGGTCCCATTTATTCAGAGACGGATACTGGGAAGACAAAATGATGAAAATGACGCTCATCCGCCACAAGAAGCGAATCGAAATGAAAGAGTACCACAAGCAACGACGAACAGTTCAGCGCCAGCACACAACAATAAGGTCGGAGCAGGAATTCTGATACGAACATTATCCCGCGGTGACCCTTCCTTTTCGAAGCATCCGAAACTCAATGATTTCGTGAAGGTATGTCTTGGATTTTATAGTATAGATGACAGCATCTAGGTTTTCGTTTTATTTCTATTTGGATTTTTTTTTGCTGACCTTGTTTCTTTAATAGGTCCACGTAGAAATCTTTTTGAACGACAAAACCAAGGTGGATAGTACACGAGACCGGAATCAACCACTGGTGTTTCAGGTTGGAGCCAAAGAAGTCATTGAAGGTCTCGAGGTGGCCATTCAGAAAGTCTGTGTCACACAACGAGTGGAAGTTATAATCCCACACCTGTATGCATATGGAGACGAAGGGAAACTGCCAGAAATTCCACCAAAATCGACTCTTGTCGCCCATCTCGAGCTACTGGAAATAATTCCGAAGGAGAACTTTCAATGAAGCAATGTTAATTTTTTCTTCAGACACAGTTGGTGTAGGATGGAAAGCACCGCCAATCGATTTCTGCATTGCGTGCTGCTAGCGATTCCCACAGGCTGTTCAGGAAGCGATTAAAATAGGCAAATTTTTTATGAATCTTTATATGCTACGTGATCCCCTCTAGAATTGGCTTGTAGAAGGAAGAGTTGGAAACAGAACAGTGACACCCCCGCCCCGGTCCTGAAAGTTGATAAACGAAGTTCTATCCATAGATGATAGGTTCTTCATTTTGCATTGTTTTCTCCTCTTGTGTAAGCAAAGATTCGTCAATCGATCCTTCTTCAGACTTTTCACTGTTACAATCATAAAACTCATCATCGGCAGAGGGTGCAATAGATGGTTCTGATGATGACTGTTTCTGTTTTCGTTTTTGGCCAAATGAAAAGAACCGACCGAACTTTCTCGGGGTAGCATCAGACGTACTAGGTTCCGGATCAGAAGGATCCGTGTCCTCCTCCACTGGTTGTGTTTCTTTTGGACTCTCACTTACTTCTTCTTTGTTCAATTCTTCAAATTGTACCTCAGGTTCCTCTTCGTCAGTGTCCGAATCTGGCTTTTCTTCAGTCTTGATATCACTCCCCCAACGCCTTGACGTGAATAACCCCGACCTACCCTTGTTCTGTGGTCGTACGGTCACTGGATTGATTCGGATCTCGGCCAATTCTTCTTGCAACATCATGATCTTTTCAACTGCCCGCTTCAACTCACTTTCCGCAGTTTCCGTTTCCATGGATTTTTTCATTAGTTCCTCTTCGAGTGCATCCACACGCTCCACCATTCGTTGATTTGCAAATGTTTGAGAACGATGCAGCTTTTGCAACTTTTCTTCGTAGTATTGCGTAACTTCAACTATGTCCAAGTTTCTCTTTTCACTTGCGGCCAAGGCTGCTTCCAACTCGGCAATTCGTGCCCGTTGTTGTAGGTCGGACTCTTCCCCCCTATCTTCAACCTGGATCGAATCAGGATGTGTTCCATATGTATCAAAGTCTACTCCCAGCAATTCAGAAGAGTCGGATGCCACAGATGATCCTGATTCTGTCGACTCCCATTCGTCATCATCTTTCATACCTCGTCCTTGTTCATGGACGGATTCTTCCACAATGGTATCATCCTTATTGATATTGGTATGGAAATCTGATGGTTTTTTGTTTTGAACCGCCATTTGCAAATTTGCTCTCGTCTCGCTATTATATTCTTATATGGTGGATGTCGAATTGAACGTGAGGATGTGGGAAGTATGCTAATTGTTTTTTTGCAAAGTGAGAGCAGGTGGGGATCCTCAAGGCGGGAGTTTTTGAGGTGAATCTTGTATCTTTTGGAAACTGATAAAAAAATGGCCAAGCAACGGAAAACATTGATGTTCCTCGGAATGGTGACATAGGTACGGCTGGCGTACCTACTATCAAACGTGTGAACCGTCCAAAAATCGTCTGTGACAAAATGAGAAACCAATTGTATAGCTGTTCGGGTGGACGAAATTGGGGACAAAGAAAAGGGTACCGCTAACTTGCTGTTATATGAGATAGGAATCAATTACAGCTCATCATGTCAAAAGAAGATTTATTTGCTTGCTTAGGATACCAAACAAGTGAAAATTCTTCAACTAGTCGTTAACTTTCTCTTTTTCAGTTCAGTTCATAGCGAGCAGCACTGTTGTTGCTGGTTCCTATCACGGGCAGGTTGGCAGACTATTGTGTTGGCCAGTTTCCACTGTTCATAGTACCGCAAATTCCTTTCTGCCTGTTTGACTAGCTCTTCTAGATAATGATGTCCAGAATACCGAATTCGATCCAACGAGAACTTTTCAAAGACATCGACTAACGGTGTTTGAAAAAACAAGCTGCGTACCGGGATGGGTAGCTGCTCTCCAAATGTAGGCGTCATGGGTAGTTGCGGGTTGGCCCTCTGACACTTGGCACAATTCTCCGATGCTAACGCTGCACGCTTTTGATTGATTTCATCGACCAATCGTACCGCCAAATCGTACATTTCGGGTCCCAGCTGCTCTCTGAGTAATTGTCGTCTTTTCATATTCGTTAGGCTGCATCGTCGCCGTTTCCTTTCTAGCAATTTTTGCTTCCATTGAACTAGCACTACTTTTGTTCTTGATTCCAAGGTTTTCACATCGGAGTAGCTTTCAAAGGATATGGCGGATCGATACAGTCGAGCCTCCAGAGTCACAGCAAGTTTGCGGATTGTTTTCTTCGATCGATCCGGTTCCAGATCATGATCTTCATCTTTCGCATGAAGACACAATTCACTAAAAAATAGTAGTATTCACACAGCATTGTTGATTTATAAGAAAAAGAGAATGGTGGAAAAGGCGAGCGCGCATTTAGAAAGGAAAAAACGAACTCTTGGATCTGCTATATATGCAGTGTTCACTTACAGCAGTTTCACCATTTCAGTTCGAATTCTCATCTCCTCTTTCTTTTTCTCTGATCTAGCTTTCATATCCTTTTCGATAAGTGACAATGTACTGAGCTGAAGATTGACATCCTCCTCCCCACCAATGGCTGATGATGGGTTATTCTTCCATTCATCATCAAACATGGTTGGATCGAAAACTCGATTATTCGGCATACTAGGAGTATTAGGCAGCGGCATCTCTTGCTTTTCTGATAGACGAGAACGTTTCATTTTGTCTTGTGTTGTAGTGCTTTTTGGGATTGATTTCCTTTTTGATCGAGGAGATATGTATCCTCATCGTATACCTCTCACATTTCAACCTTTTTATGTTGTGACATCATCGTCGCGTTCGGGAAACGTCGACTGTAGGCTATTTTTGTAAGCCCCGCTATTCGCATTTGTGTCGGCACGTGCTCCTTTTAGGCCATTCTTGGGGTGTGTCGAACCGCCGAAATTACCCCGAAGGTTTCTGCTGACGGGAATCGAGAGGATGTTCCTAGAACATCACGCGCACAATGGTCCCAGCAAAGATGAATCCTGAAGAAAGGCGTACTACTACGGATCTATAAGCTTTGGTATTCTTCAATTATTCAATGCCATTATTAAAACCATCATATCCACATCGTTTGATCAATCGTACATGATATATTTGCTTCGAACAGTCAACAAACCTCCCATATATTGATTACAATCACCGATACACAATCCCAAACCTAAGCCAGATGGAGCAGTGTACTCCGGAATATAGAAGTGTCGTGATGGGGACACAATCCAACAATGAAGCTCCTAGGTTGATTAGGTCCCATGTTCCTGTAGGCAAACCAGATTGCCGATCGTATCAAGAAGTGAAAGTGCTAGAGCGAAAGTACAGAATTCCTGGTGCAAGCAAACACGATCAATCTGAAGCCCAATTCGCTGGCGGCGGGGTATCAAAGCCTTGGAAATTGGAGTCCTCCGAATGCCCTGCGGTTCAAGAAGGGCAGCTGTTGGAGCGAACGATTGTGACCGTTAAGGAGACGACGCCCCAAGAGGTTGTAGATCGAATCTCCACCTGCCTCCGTTTTCGATCTATCCACATCATCCAACCATCCGATTCGGATTCCAAGGTATATGGCAGACTCAATTGAGTAGTCCCATTTCGTTCTTTTTACTCACTTGTGCCTCTTGATGACTTTTTCAATTGGATCCCCTTATATTCTTATTAGAAGAACTCGATTCGTGCCGAGAGCAATCAAGGTTTGGTCTTTGGAATCAATGTGTACACAGAGAAGCCAAATAGCAATGTAGTAGTTGTCGAGTGTCAAAGACTTGCAGGATGCTGCTACGAGTTTCAACAAGTATTTCAGGCTGTCTACTTTTGCAGCAAAGGATACTATGTTGAGCAATCTAGCAAGCAACTCGTCTTTCCAACTTGTCTTACTGAGGGGGAAAAGTATCAGGTGGAAGATCGAGTCATCCTGGAAGGTTTCCAGGCATGCCTCGAAATGATTCAGTCCAATCGTATGGATACACAACTCTTGGGCCTCGAGGGCATGGAAAAGATATCGACGCATTCGATTGTCCTGTCGGAACTCTTTTCTGATCCATTTCTTTCGAAACTTGTAAACCTATGTCAAGCAAAGTCGGAGCCTAGCTCCACCTTGGATGAACGTCATGGTTGCCTCTCCAAACGGCGTGCACTTTCCATCTTGGCCAATGGCCTTGTGGCATGGAATGAGAACGGAAATGACGCAACTGCACTGCCCGAGAAGCTCACATCCACACCCTTTATCCAAATGATGCTGTCCATTTTGTGTGAAGCAAATAGTGACCCTCATCAGGCTTATCAGGCGACTCGGTGCCTTGTCGAGCTAGCTTCTACAAATCCAAGAATCAAAGCACAGCTCGTGGAGGCAAAAACACCATCCCTGCTTCGTTCCACAAACCAATGCCCGCACTTGGATTTGGAACAAGAATCCAAAAAGTTGGAACGGATCCTCTCACAATAGGTATCATACATAGTATCTGCGATACATTTATTATATATCCTATGTTATCAAGACAAACTACCCACCTGCACAAGAGTAATCCGATAGAACTATGAATTAATGTATATCCTATGCTATCAAGACGAACTACCGACCTGTACAAGAGTAATTCGATAGAACTATGAATTATATTAGTTTGATATAGCAACGTATGATACAAAAGTCAAATGTCCAGTTTGATCCTCTTCTTCGACGTAAGAAAAGTGCTTGAATTTGGTCCATCGGCAATTTTCATATCTCTATGGACTTGGATCTTGACTTTTTGTCTTTGTACCCGGTCTTTTTTCGCCGCACGCCATCCTCGGGGATACCTACCCCATCATCCTTGTCGTCGACATACTTTGAAGGAACCTGCTCGTTCCGCCTTCCTCGGAAGATAGAAGGGGACTTCGATGTAGTTCGACCTTCTCGAGAGGTCTTTTTCGAATGACCGCTCCTATCTAGACCACCACCTCCTTCGCCTTCATCGTGATGTCTCCCCCTCAACACGGAAGGGGATTTGGAAGTCGTTCGACCTTCTCGGGAGTTCTTCCTCGTCCTTTCGTTCCGCTCACTACCACCTTCACTTTCATCGGTCCGCCTTCCTTTCAACACGGACGGAGATTTGGAGCCATCACTTTCATCAGTCCGTCGCCCTTTCAACACGGACGGAGATTTGGAGCCATCACTTTCATCGGTCCGTCTCCCTTTCAACACAGACGGAGATTTGGAGCCATCACTTTCATCTGTCCGTCTCCCTTTCAACACAGATGGAGATTTGGAGCCATCACTTTCATCTGTCCGTCTCCCTTTCAACACAGATGGAGATTTGGAGCCATCGTTTTCATCCGTCCGCCTCCCTTGCAACGCAGATGGAGATTTGGAGCCCGCCCGACCTTCACGAGCACTCCTTTTCGAATGGCCACTTCCTTCAGCTTCAACCCTAGTTCCTCGAAGAGCACCTGGGGATTTGGAGCCTGTCCGGTCCCGCAACGATTGGGGTTTTTTGATATCACCGGCCCTCTCTGTCTGAACGCTGTCTTCCTCAGCTGAGACGCCACCTCTACCTTCTCGGGTACTCCTTTTAGAATGGCCACTTTCTTCGGACTCTACTCTCCTTCCTCGAAGAACAGATGGGGATTTCGAGCCTGTCCGGTCCCGAAAGGAGGCAGACGTTTTGAATTCACCTCTTTTATCTGTTCTTACGTTGTCTTCCTCAGCTGGGACACCGCTTCTACCCTCTCGCGAACTCTTCTTGGAATGGTTGCTTTCGGAATCTAGCCTCTTTCCTCGAAGAACAGATGGAGATTTGGAGCTCGTTCGACTTTTTGAATCACCGCCTTTCTCTGCTTGTACGTTGCCTTCCTCAGCTGAAACGCCGCTTCTGCCTTCTCGGGAACTCTTTTTGGAATGGTTGCTTTCGGACTCCAACCTCTTTCCTCGAAGAGCAGATGGGGATTTAGAGTCCGTCCGGTCACGTGGCGATTCGGGGGCTTTCTCTGTTTGTACGATGTTTTCCTCAGCTGAGACGGCTTTCTTACCCCATAGCGCAAATATGGACTTGGAAGCAGCCCGAATGTCACCCCGCAGGGATGCCGGCTTCTTTGTGTGCCCACTCCTGCCAATACCAGCCGAGTCTGCCTGGTTGTGCCGTTGTGGGGATCTGGAATGTCGACTTCCGCTATCAGCGCCGGCTACCTTGTCAGGCCTTCTCTGTTTACTTCGAGCCGACTTCTCATGACTGCTTATTCTTAGATCGTCAAGAGAATTTCGCCGCATCGACCGTTTATGACCATGCTCTGCACTAGTGTTGTCGCCAATTTTCAAGCCCCTAGATCTATCTCTCGTCTTGACGATAGGAGCGAGGGTCCCAATAGAATTTGATCTTCTCTTTTCACCCGAGCTATGGCTTGAAGACCCAGTTCGAGCTTCGCCATGCCTTCCTTCCTGTCTTCTTGCCACATTTGGTTTCAGCGAACCAAAGGAATTGGACCTCCTACCTGAGAGAACTGATCTTCGATCAACCAAGAGATTGCTACCAGAATTCGACCTTTCTTTCATACTATTACGACGAGATGTCACATCCGTTCTCTCCCCTTTTCGACCCTTCGACTTGCCCTTGCTATGCGATGAACTGCTCTTCCCCTCCACTTCTTCTGCTGGATAGTCGTACTGCTGGAAAATGAGCTCCTTATTGTTGAAAATGGCTTCAACGCGTTCCGCAATAGAGATAGAAGGAGGCTTTTCTGTTTCCAAGGTTGGATCATCAATTTCGTAGTCCAGACGACGGCCACGTTTCTTTTCAACCTTCTTTTTCTTCTGGGCTGCTTTCTTCTTGTGGTTGCTACTACTGCTAGCCTTTTTCGCTTTTTTTCTCCGATTAGTTTTCTTGACGGTAGTAAATCCTTCGATTGAATCTAAAGAGTCATCGTCAAAAAAATCAAACTCTGATGACTCATCTCCCGAGCTGTCTTCTACCATGCCTGTCTCATTCCCAGCCTCCTCATTCCCAGCCTCCTCATCCATACCTTCAGCAGCGTCATCCTTTGGCTCCTCTTCATCGCCTGCAATTCCACCGAGCGCAAAAAACTCGTCTAACTTCTTATTAAATTCCTGAGTTCTCTTTCTATCCTCTGCAAGTTGTTTCTTACGCTCCTTTTTTGCTTGGATTTTTTCCTTCTTCGATCGATAGGAGTGGTCCACCAACGGAGCTTGCTTGGATTCGCGGTAAAACAAAGGATTGTATCTAGATATGCCATCGGGGATGACGGACGGCGGGGCATATTCTTCTTGATCGTATTGGGTTTTCCCTAGTTTCTTTTTCCCAATCTTTCCCGGTGAAATATATGGTATTTGGTCGATGCCAGTGTTTGCAAGCGGTGTTGATACTCCTTCCGACGGAGTAGCAGCTACAGAGGAAACTGTTGCTTCCAGCTGTCCCTCGGGAAATGAAGAGAAGCTGCTCTCAGATGAGCTGTCGTCCAAGTCAGGTTTTTCATCGGGATGGACGTCTTCGTTGATGTCCTTTGACGTGGTCTTTTTCTTATGTTTGGTTTTGGCCTTTGTATCCTTAGACGCAATGTTTTTCTTTGGAATTTTAGGGGTTTCCCATATATGATCAGGTACATCCACTTCGACCTCTTCTTTCACTTCTTGTTCCGGAATTTGGCATCCTTCTTTGGCTGGCGCCCCGTCGTAGAATTGCAATTCGTCGTCGTAGTTGTTTTCATCATTTTCGCCATCCTTTGCAAGCAAGGAGGAGATTCTTTTTGGCAATGGCTGTCTTTCTGTGCTAGTACTGTCACTGTCGCTTTGAGAATCGCTTTCCTGGTTCCACTCATGCACAAGTAGTCGTGAATCGGTGTCGGACACTTCATCATCATCTTCGCCATCACCGACACTTTGTTCCAGAAGCTTCTCGCCTCGTGCATCCGCAGACATGATATCCAATAACAATTCCTCATCATCACTGATCACACTACTGACGCTGCTTCCGCAAAAGCTTGCAGATTCGTGAAAGGAGTTCAAAACAGCATGCTCGTCGTGCACTGGAATTTCAGTGTCTTCGTACACTTCAGCTTCCATCACGTCATTCAGATCCTCTTCTGCCTCGACCGTAGGGCTGTCGGCATGCTTTAATGTTGTTGACATTGCTGTCTTTTCATTCTCTCTTTCTTCTGACAACAGACGATGGTGGTGGGCAGAGGATAAGAGATTGCTCCTACTGGTCACTTTCATGGGGCTCTGGGTAAATTTTTTCGAAGAACACAAAGGCCGGTTGACGCCGCGAACTCCAAGATCGGCGTTCCATGCGATGCTCCAAATTGTGTCCCAATTTTTTGGGGCAAATTAAGGAAGAGCGTGCCTTCTGCAATAGCCTTCCATACCAGCCCAACGAATATTCCCGGCCTATCTTTCTATCTGAGAACAATAAATGTTGAAACATATATTACACAAAATTTTACTGCAAAACCATCTCAACGGAGATTGGTGAAGGTTTCGGAGGAGTTTTTGTCCATCTCGCTGTGTAATTGAGCAGAACTTCCCAGCAGTGACTCGGAGGTTGCGGCTACGTAAAATGCTACTGTATGGCGCATATGTAGGTCACAAGAAAGGGGGTCGGCTATTCTTCCATCAAACGAGTGTGCCTGTGTGCACAGCATGTAAGTAAAATAATCTACGGCACATGATAAGTCACAAGAAAGGCGGCGGTAAAACTCATTTTGCTTCACAGTTTCTACTGATGCTGATGGCAAGAATGCCTTAAAAAACAGTACTCTTTTGTCATCAGCAGTCCTGGCAGAGGGGCGGCAAAACTATGTTTCCAGTGACAAGGCCTTCAAAACCACACTTTTGTCATTGCAAGAAATAGAAACGGAAAGTAAGATCAATTCGGAGCGATGCAAACATCGATCATCGCCATTGTGATGGCTGCCTGGTTTCTGTCCTCTTCCTTCATTTTTAGCCTAGGGACAATCTCCGAAATCACGAATTTGGAAAGCGATTCTGCCAACATCCAATGGCCTGCTTCAACAACCATCGAATCAGATAGTGAAGCATCTATCAGTCAAACTGGGTCATCTTTGATGCCTAGTTCAACCGCCTCCAAATCCAACGCTACTGAAGCGGCTCTGAACCAAACAGGACTTCACCTCTATTCTCAAAACGGTTTGGCATGGCTGGATAATATTCGACTGGGCGATTGGTTGGGGTCTGGGCAATACTCTGACACCTTCGAGGCCAACATCCTAGATCCTCCAATACTAGGGAAAGAATACGTCATCAAGTTTAGTGGAAGCCAAGGACAGGAAGAGTTGTATGCGGATAAAGCCGCACATGGCGAATACATCAGCGGTATGCTGTCTCCACATCCGAGCATACCGAAGACACTCTACTTCGCCAGAAGCATTGCAAATCCCTTTCAAACAGGGCAGTTTACTCTGCCAGGCAAAAGCCCAGATCGCCACAACTCCACCGGCGTCCAAGCACTACACATCGAGCGGTTGATGCAGTCTGCGAATGTTTCCGTAATTGTAAGTGAACGGGTCCACCAGACGCACAAGCATCTGAAACCAGGGAGTGACATATTGGAAGTACCACCTGAAAAGGTTCGATGTTTTTGGCGTCGATATTTTGAAATAGTAGACTATGCACACTCGAAGAAGGTTATGGTCCGAGATTTGAAACTGTGGAACATATTGCTTCAGGATGGTGATATGAAGTTCTTTGACTGGAACTCGGCTAAGGTCTTCGAGACCAAGAGGGATCGTCGAGAACGACACAGATTGAACACAACGAAACCGTACCTTACTTGCCCCCAAGGCGCACACCCACGATGTAAGGCTGTGCATCATATTGACGTTCAGGAAATCAGCAAACGCCTCAACGAGTTCTTGAATTATGACAAACAAAAACGGCGAATTCAGGAAACAGGACACAGAACTGCCATACCGCAACAAGACAGGAATGACCTGAAGCATCTCAGGGATGTCATGGCTGTCGAAGAACCACCAACTTTGGCGTCGTTGCTGGAACACCATGAATACTTTTTGCGAGATGGCTTTCTCAAAGCATCCTGCTCACTAAAATGGTAAATCACTTTACCATATTTCCATTTACGTATGAAGGAAACGCTCTGTGTCCATAATGATGCTATTTGTTGCTCAAGAAAAGTGTCCAGTCTCTCGTCTCCCTGTTTTCTCATTTTATTGTTTAGGGAACAAGAGGCCTATATCTTGTTCATCACGGTCACTTCTTTCAGCTCAAAGGAACACGAGGCTTATATCTTCAGCGAGTAGGAAAACGAAATCCTCAACTATTATACGAATCTTACTGATTTGAATGATGGCAAAGGAACTACAGAATGTCTGTATGATTGAAACAATCTGATGATTGTATATAGAGAAGACATGAAGGTCATAGCGCCCTTCGCTTCCATATCTAATACGTTCATTTTTCGAAAGTCGTAAATATTTATAGCCACAGGACTATAAAAGGTTTCGCGCAGGAATACCATTGAGGTAATGTACTCTGCCAGGTGCGATGGTGGGGCATATGTAGTAGGATGAGCCAGACATGTCTAATTTACCACATCGGTTAGGATGTCAGAATTTGTGGCAGAATGACAAAAATGGGGCATATGTAGAGATACGATGGAGCGATTCTGCAAAGAAAACCTTTTGAAAGATGTCCCAATTCTCCCTGTTGAAACACTTTTTCGAGACAAGGCAAAACAAACGAGATGAGAACATATCAACCACAAAACTCACAAGCGAAGGATCACACGCCAACAGCAACAGGTAGCTCGGACCAATCAGGAGGAGAAAAGAAGGCGCCTGAATGGATGGTTCGTCTCCAGCAAAAGAAGAAGGAAATCAAGGTCCCCAATCGTGATGAGGTGCTATTTCCATCCTTTGAAGGCAAACCTGAAATCTTGTATATTGATGACGAAGACAACATTGCTGAATCCTATTTTCCTGGAACGAAGTTTAACGGCAACTCATCATCAAGTACATTGCTGAGTAACTCCGAGTCAGTGAGTGGTTACAACTTCGATGAGCTCTTGGAGGATGACAATGGCGACTAGGCTAGGGATAGTAGCATGTAAGAATAAGATATCACTCAGGGCAATACCACTTTCCTATTCTACAAAAGCTGTCACATGTATTGTCCACGTCTGATTGATGCAGGAAACAGACACTGTGCTCGTATATCAACCATGACGCAATCTTCGTCTCTTCAGCGCCGCTGCAACCAAACTCATTATCTGCGCCTTTGCAACAGGAGCTTCGAAATTGAGAATCAGGGACAGTCTTTTGAGCCCTACCTCCTTCAGCACAGGGGGCAATGCAGCTATGAATTGCCTTCACCACCAGATCCTTCGCATTCCCATCTGGGGGTGGTTGATGAGAAGCCATGAATTCTACTTGAACCAGACCTTCTAAACGAACCCCTAACCCTAACCCTTCCTGATTTAATAGTGCAATTATGAAATTTTAAACAACTGCTCTGTCTATGATTGAAGCGTTCTGATTGTATAAAGAAAGAAAGTGTATTCGATCGTCACTCCGATATCCATATCTAGTGCGTTCTCTTTTTTCAGAAACTGGCTTATATCTTGGGGATGCTCAATCTTGGCACGATTCTTCATCGTGCAAATAAATCCCCGAGGACCAGATGTTTCGCACTTCCGTACATGTGTGGTATACGTTGGGTGTCCAGTAGTTGGGGCATATGTTGAAAGATGAAGCGAACCATATGTCTAAAATATCATTTGGATAGGAAGATAGATGGCCAAATTGTTTTCGAAGAAGTGGCGAAGGTAGGGCATATGTAGAAAGAATGCTCAAGGAATTGCAAACCACAACCATTTTGGATGTCATGGACGATGTTCAAATTTACACGATAGAAACAACACTTTTCTTGACAAACACAACACGAAACAAACAAGATGAGAAATTTGACACCCCAGAACTCACCAACGAAGGTCCCCAAGCCAGCAGCAACAGGTAGCTCGAAGCAATCAGAAGGAGAAAAGAAGGCGCCTGACTGGATGGTTCGTCTCCAGCAAAAGAAGAAGGAAACCAAGGCCCCCAATCGTGATGAGGTTCTATTTCCAACCTTTGAAGGCAAACCTGAAATCTTGTATATTGATGACGAAGACGACGTAGCTCAATCCTATTTTCCTGAAGCCAAGTTTAACGGCAACTCGTCGTCAAGTACATTGCAGAGTAGCTCCGAATCCACAGAAGCAACTGCGACAAGGAGAGTGAGCGGTTACAACTTCGATGCGCTTCTGGGATGAGAATGGCGACTAGGATAGGGGGATAATAGCATGTAAGAATAGGATATCACTCAGGGCAACAATACTTTCCTATTCTACAAAAGATTCCACACACATAGCCCACATCTGATAGACGCAGAGAACTGTTGCTGTGCTCGCTACATCAACCACAACGCAATCTTGCCACGTCTCTTCAGAGCCTCTGCAACTGGAGCTTCAGCATTGAGAACCAGAGACAGGCTTTGATCATTGATATCTCTTTCCGCACTGGAGGCGATGTAGCTACGAATTGCCTTTACCAGATCCTTTGCATTCCCATGGAATTCTTTTCCATTCAAATGCGTAACGACGTCACCTTGCATAACACCGCATCTACCAACCTTCCCTGTGAACCCTTTGACAAGAATCCGTGGCTTTGCGACATCAAGGCGACCGGCACTCAAGTCCTTATCTAGCAAGCCTTCGCTGATGACATTCAGAACGCCGACATGGTTGAGAGGAGCTTGATATCTCTTAATCTTTCCAGTGATTGGCGAAATGCTCGTCCTGGAATAGGCATCTCGTACTGTTCCATCCCATTCGTCATCCATAAAGGTGATTGGGAATTCACCACTATCGGAAAAGACCATTGGAAATCCGCAGGATTGCACGAGATCAGCAAATTCCAGTTGCACATACTTGGGCATGCGAACAGGGAGTGGATGCATTCGCAGATACTCGGCATTTTCCATTGTTAGCACTGTGCTCCTCTGTCGTCGATGAGAGGGTGGTGCTTGTTCAGGTAACTTCTGTAGCTGCTGTACAGGACCACGCATCAGGGAGGGTCGCTCCGGCTTTTGACGGGCCTTTTCGCATTCATCAATTAATCCATAAATGCTGCTACGATTGATGAGTCGTTTTCGGAGTGGCACTCTTGTGTTCCCTTCCATATCTTGAAGAATCAGCGCGGCTTCTGCAAGCTTGTTTGTGTCTCCAGACGTCATCAATTGTGTTATGGTCCGTTGCTCGTCCTTCGACATAATGTCAGAAAGTCCTCTTAATAAAGTCTTATCAATCATTTCATGCCTTTGCTGTGCATCTATC
>JAAMXS010003650.1:0-25411 GCA_019693525.1 Cylindrotheca fusiformis | reverse complement strand
ATTCGTCATCGGGTTTGAAGAATTCGACGACTCCTACTCTGGAACGAGAAGTGGTGGATGAACTATCGTCGTCTTCTGATTCCGATTCGTTATGTCGTTCGACTAAAGGAACGACTTTAGGCTCTGACCTCTTTGGAGATTCTGTGGGCGATGCCTTCGAACGGAGGGATGCAGTATTGTCTGCTAAATGGTTATCGGGGTTCAACGAATCATGCATCCTTCTGCGATTGGCAATGCGTTCTTCCAAAGCATGAGGTCGCATCGTTGTGCAGACAAAAAGCACAACAATGATCAACATCAGTGAACGAACCAATGTTCGTTGTTGCCTCAATATCCCATTTTTCAATCGTTCGGCGCTGTTGTGATGATTCTTCTTCGTGCTATCATACTCCTCTGTCTTCGGTGCCTTGGGGCTGTAAGACTTGTCAGCCACGTTGCGTAGTCGCATCATTTTCCTTGCCTTTACTCTTTGTCACGGAACGCATCAATGTTGTTGTTCAATTTTTGGCGAATCGCCAAATTAATATAGACATTCCATTGTTCTGTTTTACGAAAGAGTGCTGTATAGTAGTAGTAGTGGACGTACTATGAATCGACTTTGCAGTCGTTGCTGATGTACGTCTGCCGTACCATATGTTTGTACTGCGTTTGCGAATCCAACTGCACATTCTGCGATGGGTTTATTTATACGAAAGAGTGTGTACTATTTATTGACACCAATTTGATTGCCACCGTACATGTATTTGTACAGTACTGCATTCTGAACGCGAGCAGGCGCAATGCCTTGCTCTTCTTAAATTGGAGCGCGCGGAACAAGACTCTCCCCAAAAAAACTGTACAGAGCTTATTATAGGATATGCTCCTACTCTGTTGTGAATTCGGAGTGTTGAATGATAAAAGCAAGTTCCAGAGCCGAAACATGCAATCTTCTTGAGCCGAGGTGATGGCCCCCTTTCGCTTCTAGATGTAGAAAGACCCGATCCTTGTCCTGGATGCACTCTCTAAGCTTCTTTGCAAAAATAACTGCGTTCCAAAAGGGAACATTTTCATCGTCCACAGTGCCCACGACTAACGTCTGTGGGCACGTTGCCATTGCCGACGATGATAAGCCGGCCGTGGGACAGTAGGACCGTATTCTCTTCGCTACGTCAGCATCCTGGAGAGGATTGCCGTACTCATCCCATTCATGAGACGTCAAAAACAGATTTGGATTCATCATTGTTTCATATACGTCCAAAAATGCGTTGGTGAGGACCACGTTGTCAAACAGTTCGGGGTCACGATTCATCGCAGCTCCGACCAGTACACCCCCCGCCGAGAATGCCATGGCGGTCAGCCTATCATTCGGTGGGTGGCAGTAGGTTGACGAAGTTCGCAAATAGTGTGCACAGGCTTCAAAATCCTCAATGGCTTTCATCTTGTTCTCTCTGCACCCTCCAGAATACCATTCTCGACCAAGATCCCCACCACCACGTGTATGGGCAAACGCCAGCACGTAGCCTCGTCTTACCAATATTTCCCACGATGGATTGTACTGGAGATCCATCGGTTCTCCGTAGGCACCATACCCAATCAGAACCACTGGACTTTTCTGTGCTATCTCCTCTTCCGGATCCAGCAGTAACTGATCAAAGAACGATTGTCCGACTGCCTTTTTGCTTTCTTGCTTGGGAGAATGGATCAAACTGAGTGGAACCTGTGTGCCGTCTTTGCTTGGAACCAACACTCGCTCGGCATGTACTATTATTCCAGGTTCTTGGGAGGCCACTTGTTCTTCACTTGTTTGTTGTTGTTTCAATTCTTGGCGTTGCATATCAAATTCATAAAGTGACGGAGGGTGGACGGGTGATTCTATTCGAAAGCTCAAGGATTGGGATCCAAAATACATGTTCCCTCCGGGTGACAGTTTGTAGCACTCGCGATGCGGTTGACCTTCTTGATTGCTCGGCAGTGGCACAATGACGGGCGGCGCAGGAAGATTTTGCGTTCTTGTTCGTGAATGAGTCCGGATTCGTTCCAGTCCATTTCTCTTGGAACGTTCATAAAATACGATGTAATCGCGAAATAGATCCATGTCCGAAATGGAATATTCCGGATCTATTGGAAAGGTGGTTTGGGTGCAATCTTGGATATGGATTGGTAGGGAATCCACTGTTGTCTCGAGGACTCGGTATTCTTCACCATTCCTACTGGCAAGGATCACTACATCCTCCTCTTCTCCCACATCCAAGTGATATTGCAAAGAACCTTCTTCTTCTTCTTCTTTCTCACTTTTCAGTACGGGTAAAAGTAAGGAGGGTTCGGTTGGATTGGAACTCAAAAAGATCTCATTATCCACCTTGGTCTTAGCTTGAATCGCAACATAGTGACATCCCTTGGTTCTTTGTACATCCACCATGACGGCTGGATCCTTGGATTGATATAGCAGAGTTGGTTCCGCCGTGATATGGAGTTGTACTACTCCTTCACTACTAGTTGTATCCACTGTGATTTCGGCTCCATAGACTCGATCCGGTCGTTGACCATTGTGTTCGTCCAATCCCCCCACCCAATACAATCCGTGTGTACGATTGGAAGAGAGGCTACTAGTGCTAGGTCCTAGCTCCACGCTCATGATTCCTGCTGTACTATTCGACGAGCTTGCGACGATTGGAATTTCTGTGCCAGACTCGACATGTCGGATTCGAATACTACTAGTAGTAGTATTGTCCTCATCATCATCATCATCACCACTGGTGATGACATAGGCAATCAACGTTTCATCGACCGATAGGGACATGGAACGGATCTGATATGGTTCTTCCAAATCCAACACCACCACTTGTTCCTGTCCGGTTGTAACGTCCCTTCGCAGGTACAACAATCGGCCATCATAATTGTTGTTCCTATTCTCGTCATTACTATTATTGTTGTTGCTGCTTCCGTAAAGTGATTGATATTTCCAAGTTCCAGTAGGTCCATATTCTTCTTCTTCTTCTACAGTGTGCTGTTTGGATAAGAGTTGCGTCAGCATGTGTTGACAAAGATCTTGATCGAGACGTTCGTGTGTATGGATCACTTCCTCTTCCAAATCCATCCACTGATGTGATGACAAGAATGGCTGTTGTTGGTGGTGGTTGCTTTTCCGAAAGGCATCAATATCATCGTTTGCAGAAATCATCGTCGATGACGAAAATGAAACATATTGATGTCGTTGTTGTCGTTGTCGTCGTCGTTGTATGTTGTGTCTGATGTACCCAGAAGCCGAGCAGCAGGATGATGATGGACGACGATGATGATGATGATGGACTTTTTGGAGATTCGTAGTCGGCACCTTGTTTGGCTGTCGGACTAGCGATGCAACAACATGTGTCCAAAAGGATCGGCTTTTTTGCATGATGGTACAATTGTAAAAGTATAATAATAAGTCTTACATTGGAAACTGAATCTCTGCTGTCAGGATTGTCACCTTACAATGCGTTTGCATGCAGTAGAGGCTCCATTGGTTTGTTGTTGTTGCCATCCGACTTTAGTCGAACGGTTCGACCTTCAGATCTTTTTCTTCATCACCGTCCGTCAATCCATCCTATGCTCGTCACAGTTTCGAAATCCAAACCGCACAGTGGCATCGAAAAAGATACACAAAAACGACATATATCGAGCAGAATAAGAGAAGTCCTTGAGTATAGTAGTATATATAGCGACAATTCAACGGCTCGCTTCAGAATGAGAATCTTTATGGAATCGGTGCTTGTTCGATAGGATGATGGCATCATTATGGTCGTCCAATAAGAACTCTATGGGCTGGTGCAACTGCTGGACCGTGTGTCATCAATGGCCACCAGCAGCAGCAGCAGCAGCATCGACCAAACACCAATTTGTGGTGGTTCCTACTACAGACTTGTATCGAAAATTTGCGAGGCATCGGGTAGGATCATCATCATCATCATCGTCGTCTTCTGCAGTACCAGTGGTAGTAGTAGTAGAAATTGGATGCTGCAATGGATATTGTACCAAACAAATTCTGGAACAAATCTCTACTACCCCCGAACAAGTTTTGGGTATGGATATTGGACATCAATTTATCCAAGAATGTCGAACCAAATTTCCCAATGTTCAATTTGAACAAATTAATGTATTAATGGAATGGAATCGTGCAGAGCAGCTCATTCGGAACAAAATGCAACAAACTGCCAAAAACAACAATGACAACAACAATGACGACATTGAATTGCATATCTTTGTCGATATTGGGGGTAATCGAGACGTCGAATCGTTATTGGTACTCCTTCAAAAATTGATAGAAAAATTCATGCCAACCTTCCTGGTGGTCAAATCCAAAATCATGGCGGCCATTGGAAAGGAACATGGTGATGGTCTGGATTCTTGGTCTTCGTGGGAAAAGTTACAATCTATGGCACAATCGGCGTTGGTACAACGAAGACAAAAGAAAAAGAATACGAAGAATGATAGAAATGGAGGGACCATCCAACTATTGGAAAAGAAAAAGTACCATCCGCTCAAGTACCCACAACGATACAATGCAATGGGGGTAGGGATTTGTCGATATCACAACTATGATAGAAAGAACGGTTGTCTATTGTTTCATGATACTAATCAACATGGCAAACAATGTCTATTGGATCATGTACACTGTCATGTGTGTTTGGAACCAGGACATGTCGCTTGGCAATGCAGTCAACCAAACGAACCATTATTGGAATCGCTCATACTACACTATTCGCAGCAAAGTTAATTTTCTGTTGTTGTTTTTTTTTTAAGACAGAGGTGGATATCGTCTACATAGCGGCATTGTGTGATGGTTCCCAAAATCTTGCTTTTACCATCCATGAATCTATAGCATTCTTCAAACAGATCTTCTTGCTGGGATGACTTTTCTCACGAAAATTCATCAAGCAGCCATTTGACTAATGTATACGAAGCAACTATTCACTGATGGCGTTCCCTACAATCCTGGTAGTTACTGCAACCTTTTTGCTATTATGGCAAAAACCCAATACCGCACAAGAAACCCATCAACAGGTGGGCAATGGATACCAGCTCGGATCATTGGGGGAGTGACAAGATTTCACACACATATAAGTGCGGAATGTACTCCGTGTATGAATATCATCAGAAGCATCAAACCTGTCAATCTCTCCAGGGATGCATTTTTAATAAACCAGGAATTGTCGGCACTTGACCGAGATATCCCAACGTTCCAACAAGCAGCTTTTACTCTAGACTAGAACTTTTTCACAGTAAAACTGAAACTATAAGGTAAGGTTCTCTAGGCAGATCGTCCATGGGATCTTGCTTTGATACGTTGAGCCATACTCATAATCGTCTGTGTTCCAATACTTCGGCTTCGGATCCTCTCCGCATTGTTTTTCAATAAGCGCTCCTGTTTGATCGTCTCCCAGAAGTCTTTGTCCTCTTCAATTGCCCTGTCAACATCTTCGCGATAATTGAACCTAGCTCCAGGGAACAGGGCAAGCATTGTGTCATTAAGCAGTACCTCGCCTTGAATGAGTAGCTCGTCCATCGGACGACGATCTGCTTTTGTTCGGGATTCTTGCAGCTTTCCAAATTCCTTGGAACAATCCAACATCGCAGATGTTCTCGGTATTCGAAGTCGTTCGTACACTTTCATGGCATCTCCGAAACGAAAAAGATCCAGAGTTCCAGCTTTCGAGCGACACAATTCTTTCAATAGCAATGTCAACGTCCCGACATCCTCCACACCCATTTGTGCCCCCTGTCCGACAAATGGTACGGGTGGATGGGCAGCGTCCCCCACCAATACAATGCGACCCTTTCTCCCATATACCCACTTGTCCAGTTCACGATCCAAGAGGCAAAAGCCTACTCTGACGGCGTGATCCACTCGTAGCAGTGGCTCAATGTATCGATCATGCCAACCATCTTTTTTGAATAGTTCAGCTATCTTAGCAAATTCCTGTTTCCCTTCCACAGGACTAAGGTTCCCCCAGTTTGATTTATCCGCTTCTCCTTCCTTGATGGGAAAGTAAATTTGAAAGCACTGTTCATTTTTCCCTGTTGGGAAGTAAATCGCGTGGCATTTTGTTGAAACAGAACTTGGGAGGCTAATCCCTTCTCTTGGGCTGGGGCAATCGGACATTCCCATGAGACACGTCACGCCAGTATAGTCCAACGAAAAAGTCCCTTTGGTGACAATATCGCGCACCGCCGACTTTCCCCCATCCGCTCCAAAGAGCACCTCTGTCAGGCGACTGGTCCCATCTTCAAAGACGACTTGGATAAGATCGTCATTGTCCCTTTCTACAACATCCGCAACAGCCTTGGAAAAATGAATTGGGATTCCTTTTGCCACCACTGCGTCGTAAAGTATCCTTTGAAGTCGCCATCTTCGGATACCGATACTGCACAACTCCTCGTCTTCGGGACATAGGACATCTTCACTCGCCGTTGCGATTTCCGTTCCATCGTGTCTCTCCCATCGTCGGTACACGTACGGGCACCCTTGGGCTTTGACAGCTCGCATGAGCGATGGATCGATATCTCTTAGCACGCGCAACCCATTGGCGTACATCCCCATCGCGGCTCCGACATCGTCTGCAAATCCATGTGCCTTTTCATAGATCTCTGGAGTGATTCCAAGATGCTTGTGAAGGGCCAACGCAAGCACCAGTCCTACAATGCCCCCTCCAGCAATGAGGCATTGAGTTGGCTCACCATTATTCTCATTATTGTTGTTGTTGTTGTGGGTATCAACCATGATCTCTGCTTGTTTTCTCGTCTTTTATGATGATTGTGTGGGCTGAAGCCGTTTGAAAAGATGTCAACAATGACAAAATTGTTGGTTGGCACCGAACAGAGTTCGGGTTTTGGTCTCATAGAATATATGGAAAGAAGGTATTTTTATTAACTGTACCAACTGGATACTATCAGTTCCTACGAGACAAAGTACAACCGTCACACGGTGCTCTCTTGTAAAACAAACGAATGGTGACGAACGCGAGGTCCACTAATTGGAAACGAACGCAAAATTTGTCAACCCTTCTCCAATTTCACTGGAAACGAATGGCAACGAATGTGATGATGGAACGACCTAGGTATTTGTTAGGGTCGTGCCCGGCGAAATCTGGCAAACCAGATACTGTATCCTACGACGCTTTTCGTTCACCCAGTACTATGAATTTCTAGGAAATCAGGTTCTTCTCCAGCAAGAATGTAGGATTCTACGGCGGAGGTTAGGTCTAAACAGAGGTTATGGGCCGTGTCGAGTTTCTGTTGTTGGTGAAGCCATGCCCAGCCGCAATACAAATATGTGCTCCGCAACAAAGCTGGAAATCACGATATAGGACGAATCCTATAGCTGGTCTATATCAGGAAGACGGTCCTTGATTCGTGATGGTGACGACGACGAAGACGACGATCAGGCACTTGGAAGATGCAACAGAAGATGTCGGTGCAACCGTTGAAGGAATTTTCATTCTGAGCATCGCGTGAAGTATTCGCTTAATATAAGAACACATAAAGCCGGAAGAAATATGCAAAGATTGCGTTTCAATGGAAAGTCACTGGCATCCCATTTGAAACTGGAATCCCTCTGCATACCATGATGTTGTCAGGTGACGAAGAAGAAATCGTGGACGATCAGCCTAGGTCTGGATAGCTTTCGGATTGAAGAATGCATTTCATCGCAACTTATTCTAAGACGTTCCAACTGCATTTCTTCTTCACAACAATCAGCCTCTCTTTTGACCATCTATCGAGGAATAGGACGTCGAAATCACGAGATACGCCAAACTTGGAATCTTTGGCCAATGGTTCATTGCTTGCGCCCATTGAATCCTCAACAAAGTTGAGGATTCATTTCTACATTTTTAAGAACTCTAGAGCCTTTTCCTGCATGTCTTTCAATCTAATGCAGTTCCCTCCCATACCAGCAATGATGATTGCTTCACAGAAAACGTTTTAGAAAATGTATTCTTCTTTCGTAGACGGAAACCAGCAAATCTTGTTGTCTCCATCACAGCTACTAGCAGAATCCAACTGCCAAAGCCTGCACGCCTCGTATGTCGTTACATTCACGCCATTCGCCAAAGTCGTTGTCGTGGGACACAAGGCAACGTTCACCGGGCGCGTACAATTGGGACAAAACTCCAATCCCTTGTATACGTAAAAGAAACCTCCGCTCAAGTATCCTCAACAACCAACAATGATAGAAGGAAAAGGTGTGTCTCTTGTTCCACGACACCAACCAACATGGCAAACAATGCCCATTGGATCATGTCATGTCGCTTGGCTACGCAGTCAACAAAACGATCCCTTGTTGGAATCGCCCACCATACTACAGCAAGCAACATTGTGTTTTTATATTGTTTATAGCGGCCTCTTTTCAGTTTGGAAAGAGAGAGAACTGCTGTACTATTGGGCATAGTAGTCTTCATCGTACCCTTCTTCGTCAAAAAGAGATTCTCCTTCTCTCATCATGTCTTCAAAGCTCTCCTTACTGCTCCCCCACAAACCTTGAGCCTCCACAAGGGCGCTGGCAACGTCGTCGCGATAATTGAACCTAGCTCCAGGAAGCATGACGAGCAGCGTGTCATTCAATAGTACCTCGCCTTGAATGAGTTGCTCGTCCAGCGGACAATGATCTGCTTTCGTTCGGGATTCTTGCAAGCTTCCAAATTCCTTGGAACAGTCCAACATCGAAGTTGTTCTCGGTATTCGAAGTCGCTCATACACTTTCATGGCATCTCCAAAACGACCAAGATCCAGAGTTCCAGCTTTCCTACTACATAGTGCTTTCAACAGCAACGTCAACGTCCCAGCATCTTCGACGCCCATTTGTGCGCCCTGTCCCACAAATGGTACGGGTGGATGGGCAGCGTCCCCCACCAATACAATGCGACCCTTTCTCCCATATACCCACTTGTTCAGACGAGGTTCCAAGAGGCAAAAGCCTACTCTGACGGCATGTTCCACTCGCAGCAATGGTTCAACGTATCGATCATGCCAACCATCTTTCTCGAATTGTTCAGCTATCTTAGCAAATTCCTGTTTTCCTTCCACAGGACTGAGGTTGCCCCAGTTCGTTTTATCCGATTCTCCTTCCTTGATGGGAAAATAAATTTGAAAGCATTGTTCATTTTCACCCGTTGGGAAGTAAGTTGCGTGGCATTGTGTTGAAACAGAACTGGGGAAACTTATCCCTTCTCTTGGGCTGGGGCAATCGGACATTCCCATGAGACACGTCACGCCAGTATAGTCCAACGAAAAGGTCCCTTTGGCGACAATATCGCGCACCGCCGACTTTCCCCCATCCGCCCCAAAGAGCACCTCTGTCAGGCGACTGGTCCCATCTTCAAAGACGACTTGGATAAGATCGTCGTCGTCCCTTTCTGCAACATCCGCAACAGCCTTAGAAAAATGAATTGGAATCCCTTTTGCCACCACTGCATCGTAAAGTACCTTTTGAAGTCTCCATCTTCGGATACCGATACTGCACAACTCCTTGTCTTCGGGACATAGGACATCTTCACTCGCCGTCGCTATTTCCGTTCCATCATGTCTCTCCCATCGTCGGTACACGTACGGGCACCCTTGGGCTTTGACAGCTCGCATGAGCGATGGATCGATATCTCTCAGCACGCGCAACCCATTGGCGTACATCCCCAGCGCGGCTCCGACATCGTCTGCAAATCCATGCGCCTTTTCATAGATCTCTGGCGTGATTCCAAGATGCTTGTGAAGGGCCAACGCAAGCACAAGTCCCACAATGCCTCCTCCAGCAATGAGGCATTGAGTCGGCTCGCCATTATTCTCGATATTGTTGGTATTGGAATCTACCATGATATCTTCTTGTCTCTTATGATGATGATTGTGTGGTCTGGAGAGCTCCACTATGGAGAAGGTTGTATAACCGCATGACAAAAATGTTGGTTGTCACAGAATAGAGTTCGGGTTTCTATTATATGAAAAGAAGGTATTCTTGCACGTGTACCAACAGGATACTATCAGTTCCTACGCGGCCTAGCACAACCGTTAAACCGTGCTCTTTTTCCTGTGAAAACGAATAGTGACGAACAAGAGACACCACTATTTGGAAACGAAGCCGAATTTGTCCACGTGCACTAAAAACTGGACCGTGGTGATGCTATGTAGAGTACAGTACTGTATTTGGAACGAAAGTGAGACATTCCCCCCACTTTTTTGGGGGGGATCTTGTCTTGAACTTCAACCCACAAACACCATCTGTCGATATTCTTTTATCTAACAAGTTTATAACTCTACTTCTGGAATACATATTCGGTGCAAGATGATGCAAACTGCCAACGCCAACACCAACACCAACGACAACAACATTGAATTTTTATATCTTTGTGGATATTCGATGCACTCGAGATGTCAGATCTTTGTTGGTGCTCCTTCAAAAGATAGATAGATAGAGTGTCACGCCTATAGTATTAAATCTACTAGTCGAACGGCCTGTGTCTTTTCGTAAGTTCAACGCTGGTGCTGGATTTTTTGGCCTCTATAAGCTCCTTCATGTAGCTCTAGTTTCTCTTCCCCTACACTCCCCCAACGGTTCGGCTTTTCTGGTACCATTGTCATCCAGTTATCAGGTGCTGTGTCAAGTTTTAGTACCTCTCCTTCAAAAGCTCCTGGAGTAATTCAGGCGGATCTGCATGGTGGTAAATCCAAAATCATCACGTGCGTGGAAGGTTTTGAGAGGGCAGTGATCAAGTCGGTCGAATCGATCGATTCACACTGGTCGGAGGCATGGAGGTTCTCCCCAAAGGAGCAAATGGGGCATCTAAGTGACGAAGGATACTGAAAAGGGAATAGTGGGAGTGTAAGTCTTCCTGATTACATAGGTTTAGAGCGATGCAACGGCCAGCTGAGGCCTGGTAGTTCACAAAAAGGAGCTTGCTTCACTGGACGACTATGTCTTTGTTGGCCAAACGGAGAAGTCGTTTCTAACAAGTTTGGGAACTGAAAGGAGATATCACAGCTTAGTTAGAAGTGATTCTAAATCTCAAACTACCAACCCTTCGACTATCACTGGCGTCCTTCAAAACGATACAATGCGGAGGGGGTGGGAAGTTATCGATACCACAACTATGATATAAAGAAAGGATGTCGTTTGTTCCACGATACCAAGCAACGGATCATGCACACTGTCATGTGTGCTTGGAACCAGGGCGTGTCGCTTGGCAATGCAGTCAACCAAACGAACCCTTGTCGGTTTTGTTGCGTTATCTACACTTTTTTGTAGCGGCCTATTTGCACTCGGAACGAGAGAGAGAGAAATGCTGCATTTATTGGGCATAATAGTCTTCGTCGTAGCCTTCTTCGTCAAAAAGAGATTCTCCTTTTCTCATCAAGTCTTCAAAGTTCTCCTTACTGTTCCGCCACGAATTTTGTTCCTCCACAATTGCCCTGGCGACATCGTCGCGAAAATTGAACCTAGCTCCAGGGAACATGACGGGCAGTGTGTCATTCAAAAGTACCTCGCCTTGAATGAGTAGTTCGTCCAGCGGACGACGATCTGCTTTTGTTCGGGATTCTTGCAGCTTTCCCAATTCCTTGGAACAGTCCAAAATCGAAGATGTTCTCGGTATTCGAAGCCGCTCATACACTTTCATGGCATCTCCAAAACGACCAAGATCCAGAGTTCCAGCTTTCGAGCAACACAATTCTTTCAATAGCAACGTCAACGTCCCAGCATCCTCCACACCCATTTGTGCCCCCTGTCCCACAAACGGTACGGGTGGATGGGCAGCGTCCCCCACCAATACAATGCGACCCTTTCTCCCATACACCCACTTGTTCAGACGAGGTTCCAAGAGGCAAAAGCCTACTCTGACGGCATGTTCCACTCGTAGCAATGGTTCAATGTATCGATCATGCCAACCATCTTTTTTGAATTGTTCAGCTATCTTAGCAAATTCCTGTATTCCTTCCACAGGACTGAGGTTGCCCCAGTTCGTTTTATCCGATTCTCCTTCCTTGACGGGAAAGTGAATTTGAAAGCATTGTTCTTTTTCACCCGTTGGGAAATAAACTGCGTGGCATTGTGTTGAAGCAGAACTGGGGAAACTAATCCCTTCTCTTGGGCTGGGGCAATCGGACATTCCCATGAGACACGTCACGCCAGTATAGTCTAACGAAAAGGTCCCTTTGGCGACAATATCGCGCACCGCTGACTTTCCCCCATCCACTCCAAAGAGCACCTCTGTCAGGCGACTGGTCCCATCTTCAAAGACGACTTGGATAAGATCGTCGTCGTCCCTTTCTACAACATCCGCAACAGCCTTAGAAAAATGAATTGGAATCCCTTTTGCCACCACTGCATCGTAAAGTACCTTTTGAAGTCTCCATCTTCGGATACCGATACTGCACAACTCCTTGTCTTCGGGACATAGGACATCTTCACTCGCCGTCGCGATTTCCGTTCCATCGTGTCGTTCCCATCGTCGGTACGCGTAGGGGTGCCCCTGGGCCTTGACAGCTCGCATGAGCGATGGATCGATGTCTCTCAGCACGCGCAACCCATTGGGGTACATCCCCAGCGCGGCTCCGACATCGTCTGCAAATCCATGCGCCTTTTCATAAATCTCCGCTATGACGCCGAGGTGCTTGTGAAGGGCCAACGCAAGCACCAGCCCCACAATGCCTCCTCCAGCAATGAGGCATTGAGTCGGCTCACTATTATTCTCGTTATTGTTGGTATTGGTATCTACCATGATTAGTCTGGTCTTTTATGATGATTATTGTGTGGGCTGGGAGCTTCGCTGGAATGAAGATCGTGAAATAGCAATGACAAAAAAGTTTTTAAATCACAGAAGAGTTCGGGTTTTCTAGTCTCGCAGATTAAAGAACGAAGGTATTTTTATACAGAAATAAAGTGTACCATCAGGATACTATCAGTTCCTACGAGACCTTCACCACCGTTACACCATGCTCTTCGCTTTACTATTTGGAAACGAAGGCGAATTTGTTCCCCTTCGGCACTTCACTGGAAAACAGGGAACATTAGGACACTATTTGGAAAAGAAGGCGAGTTTTGCCCGCCCTTCGGCACTTTTTCGCTCCCAGGTGAATGCCCTTACTATAAATGTCAAGTTTTCTGTCTCTCCTATTCGTCAGCGCATGGTTTGAAACGAAACCATCATTTATTCTTGTTTGTAAAGACACTGTCAAGGAAGGAAATCATGACTACTCACAAACAACATCTGTCGATGTTCTTTTTTCTACGTTAATACTCTAACCAACATACATCTTCTTGGCATTTCGAGCACTTCAAAGCAGTTCCCTCCACGAAACAAGGGGATGATCGTTTTCGCATGAACCTCTTAGCAAATGGTGTTCTTACGTGTACGGAAACCAGCAAACGTCGTTGCCTCCATCACAACTGGTAGCAGAATCCAACTCCCAAAGCCTGAAAGCGTCGTACGTCGTCTCATTCATGCCATTCACTAAAGTCGTTGTGGGACACAAGGTATCATTCACCGGGCGCATACCGTTGGGACAAATCTCGCATCCCTTGTACCAAAATGTCTCCAAAGCTGTTTCGTAGCATACACCACCTTTGTTGAGGTACCAGATATTGATAGACAGGGTTGCCAACCACGGAATAATGATGGCGCCATGCATCAGTTTCGATATCCACGTCTGAGCCGCATTCTCCAGATAAACACAGAGGAAATGAAGAATGATAGTAGCCGCTTCAATCCCCATGACAATAAAGGCTTCGTTCTTGTCTGATTGGTACATAAGCATCCACGAAATAGCAAAGCCAAAGAATGGGTTGACGATAGTCAGAAAGTTAACCAGCAACATCATAAACGTCGCGGTCCACCCGCCCTTGCAACATCTCTTATCTTGCTCTTCAACGTCCTCGCTGCTGCTTTGTTCCTGGTTCATTATTGTCTTTGGCCATAGAGTAAGTAGGATTGCTCGGAGCAAAAAGATCAATTCGGCTACCACCAGGAAAAAGAATGGTGTTGTTAAGCCGAGGGGTAGAGCGCCATGATTGATTTTCTCGCCACAGCAATATCTCTCTTCTGAGACGAACGCTGCGAATGCAATACCCGAGGTAACTAAATCCAAGCCCAGTTCGGTTGCCACAAGGATCCAAACAAGGATCAGCGAACATCGCTTTTCAACCTCAATTTGCTCTCCCGAAGAGGTCGTTATACTTTTTCTCGTACTCCGTCTTTCCAGAAGTCCTGCATCTGGTCGATTCCCACTCAGTGCCTTAGATGAAGTCGGCTTTCGGATGCTGATCCTTGAACTATTTCGCTTCGCAGCAGCAGACTCCCGGTCGGGCTTTTGCGTTTTCGGGCTTCCAGAATTAGAGTTCGACATTGCGTTTTTTCGTTGTGAAATTGATGGTAATTCGTTTTTCAACCCTCCACTTAACCTTGTTGAGAAGAGTCCCAGTGTGCTTTTGAAGCTAGTGGACGATTTTCTGTTGGACTTCAAGGAAAAAAGGAGATGTAGAAACGTCATTCTTATGGCAGAATCATTTGGACAGTAAAACCCCGTTAAAATACCAGTATATTGACGGTACGGGGACGAAATGAGGGATAAACGGAATTTCATGGCCACGTGCCTTGATTCGGAAGCTGTTCGACTTACTATTTGCTATTTTGTTCAAACGCGTGCCTGCCCCACAAGTTTCCAGTCATCACCGTTTCCTTGAACAAAAATGAGCTTCATTGAGACCCAAACAAATAAAACACAGAATGCTCTTCTAATTCTTGTTTGGATTAATAATGTCACTGTGGTAATGAACGAGCCCCTCACATTTGTGATGAGGAAAGGGCAGCAATTCTAATAATTATTACGTGGAGAGCCGCATAATGTATGACTAGAGGGTGCCCAGGATACCAATGAGATCCTATCCAGCACTTACTTCGCATCGTGCTTCAAATTGGCCTTTTCAAAGAAAACCCTGCGCAAACTTCAGTCTCTCCACCACAAATAGAATTAGAATTCATTTTTTGAAGCCAGAACAAGTCGTTTGATTCTCCCCGTCAAACACAGAACTCGTTGGACACTTGCAGTGATACAAGAGCCTCTTTGGGTGTTTCATAGTAGTTGGACAAAGAGATTCTAATAATTATTACATGGAGAGCCCAAGTAATCTAACACCAGGATTGGCTCTAAATATCCATGAGATCTTATACATTTCACATCTTGCTTCATGCCATGATCTGTGATCGGCTTTCTAATAGGAAAACCAGCAAACGTCATTGTCCCCACCACAACTAGAAGTAGAATCCATCTCCCAAAGTTTGAACGTCTCGTACGTTGTTTGATTCACCCCATCCACCAGAGTAGTCGTTGGGCACAGTGTACCATTCACCGGCCGCATGCCGTTGGGGCAGATCTCGCATCCTCTGTACCAAAATGTCTCCAAAACTGTATCGTAACATACTCCCCCTTGGTTCAGGTACCAGACATTGACTGCAACTGTTGCCAACCAAGGAATGATGATGATGGAATGCATCAGTTTTGCTAGCACAGTCTTAGCTGCATTTTCCAAATAAATACAGAGGAAATGGAGAATGACGGTAGCCGTCTCTAGCCCCATGACAATTAAAGCCTCTTGTTTGTCCGATAGATACAGTAGCATCCAAGCAATGGCGAAGCCAAAGAATGGGTTGACGATAGTGAGAAAGTTCACTATCCAAACCATAAAGTTTGGGGTCCATCTGCCCCTATAACAGCCCTTCTTTTCTCCTTCGCCATCCATACTTTCTTCCTCGTTCATCGCTGCTCTTGGCCACACAGTAAGTAGGATTGCGCGAAGCAAAAATATCAATTCGGCCACCACAAGAAAGAAGAACGGGATCGTTGAGCCGAGGGGGAGTATCCCACTATTGATTTTCACGCCACAACAATCGCGAGATTCTGAGAGGAAAGCTGCGAATGCAATACCCGAAGTAACTAGATCCAAGGCCAGCTCACTTGCCACGAGAACCCAAACAAGGATGAGCGACAGTGGTCTATGTGTTGATCTAGCATTGGGTCGTTTTCCAATTTGCATGCCAGACGAGGGAGCCTCCTCATCAGGTTTCTGGACTGTCACGTTTTCGTGTCTAGTTTTTGTCATTCCTTTCGTCGCTTAGCTATGTTCGTGCTCTTCACAGCATAATCCACTACTGTCTAGGTTGACCTTAGGATGCTAATGAAAGAATGGAAATTTTTGATTCTGTCGTGTTTTCGATCGCTGAAATCTTCTCCACCCGAAACCGTTAAATCACCAGCTGAAAGTCCCTTTAAACAAGTTCTAACCATTTACAAAGTGTAGTTGGTGACACATGCACTGGCATAGCTCACGGACTGTCTGATGTATTGACTGTGTACATATGTCCAAGTACAGTATGTCAGCAATGCGCAAGCCTTGCTGAAAATCATTCTGTTCAAGACCTTTCTTCCAAGTCATATAAAAGAAGATTCAAGTACGATTCAGTCCAACAAGAGAGATCCCTGAGACCTTTTGGAAGTCACTTCATTAGCCTGCCATTTTCTTAAAGTACAAGACAAAATTATTATTGACTATTAATAAATAAAAATACAAGAGAGCCCAAAAGCACATGAGTAGGGGGTGCTCAGAACTCAGAACACCCATGAGATCCTACCCATTTCAGTTTGTGCTTCAAGCCCTGTCCTGCTATTGGCTTCTTAATAGGGAAACCAGCAAACATCATTGTCTCCACCGCAACTCGAAGCAGCATCCAATTCCCAAAGCTTGTATGCTTTATACGTCGTTTGATTCACCCCATCCACCAAAGTCGTTGTTGGACATAGTGTATCATTTACTGGTCGCATGCCGTTGGGGCAGATCTCGCATCCTTTGTACCAAAACGTCTCCAACGCTGTTTCGTAACATACACCACCTTTGTTAAGGTACCAAACATTGACTGCAACTGTTGCCAACCAAGGAATAATAATGATGGAATGCATCAATTTTGCTACCAAAGTCTTGGCCGCCTTCTCCAAATATACACATAGAAAATGTAGAATGACTGTAGCCGTCTCCAAACCCATGACAATCAAAGCTTCATTTTTGTCCGAAAGATACAATAACATCCAAGCAATGCCGAATCCAAAGAACGGATTGATGATAGTCAGAAAGTTCACTGACAACATCATAAAGGTTGAGGTCCAATTACAACGGCAGCAGCCCTTATTTTCTTCAATATCCGCCTCTGCCATTGCAGGGTCTGGCCACAAAGTAAGGAAGATTGCGCGAAGCAGAAAGAGTAATTCGGCAATCACCAGAACGAAAAATGGGATGGTTGAGCCAAGAGGTATTGCCCCACTGTTAATTTTCTCGCCACAGCAATGTCGAGATTCTGACATGAAAGATGTGAATGCAATACCTGAAGTAACTAGATCTAAGCCCAGTTCAGTTGCCACAAGAACCCAAACAAGAACTAGAGAATACGGACTCTCGACCTCGATTATCTCTCCTGCTGATGTCATAATCCGACTCTCTCTTTTTTCATTCATTATGCCAGAATGTTTCCTCTTTTGTCTCGGTACGGTTAGCGAACCAGAGGATTTAGGCTTGCTAGTTCTTGAGCTCCCACTTGTCGAAGCAGTCTTCGCGCTTCCCGTAGGTTTGTCGTTGGAGCTTGACTGGTTGCTGAACCGTTTACTCGCCGGTGCTTTGTTCGCTGGGGCGGTTCCTGTAGGCTTGTTGCTGGAGCTTGACTGGTTGCTGAACCGTTTACTCGCCGGGGCATTGTTCGCTGCGGCGGTTCCTCTAGGCTTGTCGTTGGAGCTTGACTGGTTGCTGAACCTTTTGCTCGTCGGGGCGACAGGTTCAGTAGGAAGAGGAGCAATTTTCGACCGACCGTCAACGTCAGACTTCCGAGGTTTTGTTGAACGTCTTCCATCAGCGGAGATGTAGTTGTTGGAGTTATCCACGCACTGGCCTGTGAAGTCAACTCGCATCTTATATATGAGGCAATCTTCTCTTCAGAAAGACGTTTATTTCTTGTTTTATCTTGTTGGTGAAAGGATAATTGGTCAGCAAAGAGTGTTGCTAATATGTACTTGCTACTTTGTTGACCGCTTGTTATTGTTGGAATGGCTTTTTCTTGTACTCCAACTGCTGCGTTCTAATACCGTTAAAGGACATTTGAAGGAATGTAGGCTACAGTATTTTGATCTCCTGCCATTCATGACTATGAGAGCGAGCACGCTATGAAAGGTCACACTTAATATAAAATTTTCGAATACAAGACTGCTCGCGAACATACGACTGCAACATGCGAAACTTGAAAGCAGGTGAGTTCTTTGCTGTTCTTTATGCAATCACATTTCTGGCTCCAATGCCGAATCATCATTCTTGTGAACGAGGTCACGAATCATATAGATTTGAAAAATAGTACGTTGAAAAAAAAAACTAACAATGATGGATCAGCTAGTTTGGTGACTTCCCTTTTTGGCCAGAGACACTATCGAAGGCATTGCGGAAATAACGACAAGGTTGACGGTCCATTTGCCTGCCGTCCAAAACAGGTATCTTCTTCAACAGTATCCCTCACAGTGCTGTGCTACGGATAGTTAACTCCCGTACGTTGAAGGTTCTTGTTTTTTCTAGTAAGGAAACCAGCAAACGTCCTTTTCACCATCGCAGTAGGTGGCGGAGTCCAAATCCAATAAACCGTAGGTTTCGTAAGTCGTTTCATTCACTCCATTCACTAAAGTCGTTGTTGGACACAATGTATCATTCACCGCTCGAACACCATTGGGGCATATCTCGCATCCTTTGTACCAAAATGTCTCCAAAACTGTGTCGTAACACACTCCCCCCTTGTTGATGTACCAGACATTAATACCAAGTGTCGCTAACCAAGGGACGAGGATGAAACCGTGCATCAGTTTCAGTTTCCACGTCGTAGCCGCCTTTTCCAAATGGACCGAAACGAAATGAAGAATGATGGTAACCGCCTCTAGTGCCATAACAACCAACGCTTCGTCTTTGTCTGACCTATACATCAGCATCCAAGAAATACCAAATCCAAAGAACGGGTTGATGACAGTGAGGTAGTTCACCAGCCACATCATAATCTTTGGGGTCCACTTGCAACTGCAACACGTCTTCTTTTGTTCTTCAGGGTCCATTTCAGCTGCTTGATTCATCATCCATTTTGGCCATAGAGTAAGCAAAATGGAACGGAGCAAAAATATCAGCTCTGCAATCACAAGGAAGAAAAATGGGACCGTCACACTAAGGGGGCCTGCTCCACTGTTGATGGGCTTGTCACAACAGTCTCCAGGTTCCGCGAGAAAGGCTACGAACGCAATCCCTGTGGTAACGAGATCCAAAGCCAATTCACTAGCCATAAGAAGCCAGATAAGAAGCAATGTCTTAGGAGGTTGTTCAATCTCAACGGTCTTGTGCCCAATCTTTATCTTCCGCTTTTTCGGTTCCTTTTCCTTCTTCTTCGTGTTGTCTGACGAGGAACTGATTCTCTTTGAAGATGCTGGGGGGTTTTCCTTGGCATCCTTGGCAGCACTGGTGGTAGAATTCTTCGTAGGGCTTTTCTTGTCTTTGTTTTTGTCTTTACTCTTGACGTCTGGTTTCGTGCTTCCCTTCGACTTCTTGGCACTCTTTTTGCTCGCTGGGACGGTATGCTTCGAAGGAGGGGGGACAACTTTCGTCCATATCTTAGAACCTTTCTTGCTATCGGAATCAGCTGCCTTGGATTTCTTCGTTTTCTTGCTATCGCTGCTCGTTTTCTTGCTATCGCTGCTCGCTTTCTTGCCACCGCTGTTGGTTTTCTTCGTATCTCTGGTCATCGCTAATATAGGATTGAGGTACTTGTTGGAATCTTTTACGCACCGGCCTGTGTGGTCGACTCGCATATGGTATTTGGGTGGGACAAACAAAACTACTCCCCTTCGGAAGATGTTCTAATATCCTGCTGGTGAATGAAGACAGCAATCTGAACCGGAGAAACAAAATCTAAATCCATTTGAGGCCTGCCCTCTTTTGAAACTGAAACTATTCGAGCTTCACACATGTATCATGCATGTCGATGTCTTCAATTTGCTCTGAGATATGCCTAAATAGTCAGTCGTGCTTCCAAGACAATGACCGCACAATGTCTTCTTGTGTCTTGTATGTACATACGACGAACAATCAAACATTTATTACTTTGGGCCTCCTTTCCATGAATAGGGGGAACGTCCTCCCCCATGGGGTTTGGTGCCAGTGGGTTTGGAAACAATTGTTATTATCCAGTGATCCGTCAGCATTCCAAGTATATCAGCATCGCTTCAAGCTGCATTGCCAATGGCAATACGAACGAACGGAGAAATAGTGATGGGTCTGAAAACGAATCGTCAGGATCTTTCATAGTTCCTACAGCATCTCCAACCGTCTGTCATGTGTCAAGAGCACATTTCTCACGTGAAGTAAGACTTGGGTCATTTCAGTAGTGGCGTACGTGAGGAACGGAATATAGGACGACCGATGACCCGGATGGAATGTAAGCAATAATCCAAGACCACATCCACATCTGTTTCCAACAGCAGTTGCCCTTCTTTCTGGAACCTGTTGTGCAGAACGAGTTCAACAGTTGTTTCGTATTGTCTTAAAGGGTTTCCTATATTTCTCTTAGTTCTATCATCGATCGAGTCTCAGTGATTGCTGTGTTGGATTTTGGAATCGACAAACTTTAGGTTTTGAGGGTAGCATCGAAAAGTCAAAGAACCATCCATCATGAATATCCCAAACGATCCTAAAAAGGAGAAGAAGCTCCCCGAGCAGGCGAAGGGGAATCCTGTCTATGAGCAGACTCCAGAGGACATGCCCTTGTGGTGCTGTGATAAGAACTGTGGCCGAAACTCGCGGTACGAATATCCATCCCATGTGGCTTGAAACGGAGGAGTTGCTCGTTCTTGTTTGTTTGACTCACTTTTGCCCCACTTGGATTTGACAGCATTACTGTTTTTGTTCTTTCTATAATCGGAATTGCATGTTCAATTTGGCTCTGCTTGTCACCAGATTATTTTAAGTTTATTGCCCTGCGAAATGATACGTTTTATGACATTGATAAAAAGCAACCGGAACCATTTCAGTACTCAACGGAGGCCACTGTGGGTCTCTATAAATATGTCATCCTTGATGTATTTGAGTACCCTTGGCCACCAGAGAGAGAACGTATGCTCTTTAATGATTTGCTGGACAACGAACTCAGAAGGTTGCAGACCAATTCGCCAGCTCCTTCCTCACAGCAGCCCAGTGTGGTACCATCCACGGTACCATCCACGGTACCATCCACGTTTCCTTCTCTAGCACCCTCGGTCGGACCTAGCTCAACTCCTTCTGGACTTCCCAGTGGGATGCCCTCAGAGTCAATGGTACCAACCCCATGCCCACCTCCCCTCATTCCAGGGTCTGCCGTGGGTTGCGAAGATTCCGAGTCGCCTACTATTGCACCCTCCTCTTCTCCTACGATCACAAATCCCAATATAATCATTGCGGAAATTACCGATATTGGAGAAGTAAAAGAGTATGAGAACGGGATGGATCAATTTGATTCAGTGTTTTACAACGCCCAGCTGGGAGGTATGCTTGGTCCGATCTTTTGTGCCCTAGGATTTGTCACTGGTCTGTTCGAGTACTTTTGCTGCCTCTTCAAATGCAGTTGGTTGCCTACGGCCATCTTTTTGTACTTGGCATTCATGTTTCAAATGTTTACTCTCTTTCTATTCTTGTCGGAAGATTTCTGGTGCGTGATTACCGCTGTCTGATATTCTATGATTGTGGAAGCTTTCTCATTCTGTCATGTTCTTTCCCCCCCTTGCAGCAAGTATGGTCAAGACTGTCGATTGGGTGCGGCTGGGTTTGGTACAGTGATTGCAGTTCTTTGCTACTTCATTTGCCAGATGCTGATCTGCTGCACTCCTCGCCCACAACCCGTGTTCCGAAACTTGACGAAGCCTCCACCACAACGTACAAAGAAAAGGAGAGGAGGGGACGATGGATACGACGATGGCATGTACTACGACGATGACGAGTAAGTGACAACCAGGGTTATCGAGTTGTTTTTCTTGATTCCTTCACTCCTGATGCTGACATCGCCTCTTTTCTTTCCTGCTTTCGTACACAGGTACGTTGATGAATTCGGGCATGATGATTACGACGACCCTGATTATGGCTACCAAGATGATCCATGTACGTGGCAAACAATCATTGTTTTGTGACTGCTATACGGATGATATCTCATACCCTTTTTCTCTCTTTTTTTCTTCAGATGATGACGATGGTACTTATGATCAAAGTCGTTATGACGACGATGGTACCTATGGAGACTATACTGAAAACACTGGTGGTCGTAGAGGAAATTCTCGTATGCCTCCAGTCTCCGAAGAGGATTCATACTACGATGATGGATACACCGAACACGACGACGGTCGAACCTACGACGACAGCACCTACACTAATGCGAATCGGCAAGATTCTTTTCGAACGTATGATGACAGCAGATATGATGATATGCAGTCCCAGGATGATAGGACATTTGACGGCCAATCCTTCCAGACGTATGACGATGGCCAGAGCCGCCGAGAGATTGATTAAAGTTGAGATCCTTGATAGAGTTTTATGAGATGAAGTAAGTTAGGAACAATTATTAGAGCTAGTAATGGAAAGGTTATCTAGCTCGTTGTTACAGTTTTATAAACAAAAGCGACGAGCCTCGCCCCATGTGAACAGAACTGATGAGAAAAATCCGAATTCCGTCTAAAGGTCTTGCAGGCGTACGAGTGCACTTGGGTGGTCCCATACGCATATCGTCGTAGTGATGGGAGTCAAAAAGTCAACGCTAAAATGAATCGACTCGCCGCCTTCTTTTGATCTTTCATCAGAGCAAGATCGCAACCATAGCACAATAGGGTCGTCGGTTATCGATTGCATCTGTATTATCGACAGAAAAAGAGGGATTTTTGTCTCTACGTCCAGAGCATGTTTCGAGCGTTGACAAAGACCTCGAGAGACGTTGTTCTTCGTGCCGACAGCTATCTTTCGCAACATTCCATAGCTGACAGTCGCTTTCTGCCTCGACCGACAAGATGCTTATCGGGCTGTGGTGGAAGTAGTAGCTCTGTTCCAGAGAATCGACTTCACTCCCCGACGCCAATACTATACGCGACGTCAATCCATGGGATTCGGCAAGACTTTTCCACCAATATCATACCGCTCTATCCCTCTCCTATCTCGACTACATCAATACTGGCAAATGGAAGAAGAATAGGAAAACGATGGCTTACGACAGATTCAAACCAGAACAACAAGAAACGCCTTGAATCCGAAACAAAAGATGCAACGCCACAGGAGCACTCCAGTGCTAGCAGTGCTCCTAGCAATTTACCACCAGTTGGAGAGTTCTCTCAACACAAACTGAAAGATTTTGTTGGTTCCATGGGGCAACAAGTCAATGACAGACTCAACACGGGTGATCTATTATCAGTATATGGAATTGTGGCCTTAATTTCAGTTGTCTTGGTAGCACCATTTGTCTTACGGTACGTATAACACGGATGTGGATGCAAAAAGCTGAAACTCTTGGTACCCAAACGTCGTTCTCACCATTTCATTCCATCTCCCCTAAAAATTTGTTTCAAAAGACACATGCGCAATTCAGATAGTACGTATGAAGAGGATTTTGATGGTGAAGATCCTGTAGCCGAAATGGCCAAGGTAGTAAGTGAAGAATATGGAATTGGTAATGCCGAAGGTTTGTTGGCCTCTGTGGGAGTGGGTGGATTGGATTCCATTGTTGCTGATTTGCTCAAGAGTCCAAGGGTGCAACAAGCAGTAACAGAGCTAGTCACAAAAGTTCTGAGCTCACCGGAATTTAAAAGAGCGGCTCAAGTGCTACTGAGGGAATTGTGGAGTGACTTGGTCAACGATCCTGAGACATTGGCTCAAGTCATCCATTTGCTGCAAAACGTCATTCAAGATGAAGACATAAAGGAAGCAGCCACGCAACTAGTCATGGAAGTATTCAATGACAAGGAGGTATTGGATGAACTCGTTCTACTGTTGGAACGATTGGGCCAGGAAAAGCAAGTATTGGCTGCAACTCAATCTCTTTTGGTGGAAAGTGCACACAATGCCTTGAATGATCCAGAAATTTTGGACCATTCCATGGAATTTGCAACTGATGTTGTAGGTGATGATGTGGTTCAGCAGACGGCAGGAGAAGCTTTGTACAATACCTTTTCGTATGCCGTGCGGCCCACTCTCTCCGTTGGTACGTAGGATGTGTGGCTGGATGGAACTCGGGCATTTTCCCCACGACGTTCTCATTGCATATGCGCTTTTCGGTTTTGTTTTTTGCAGTGTTATCCATTGTTGGAGCTGCGTTAATCCTTCTCTCGGCATCAGCATTTCGAAATGCCTACATTTCCGACCGGAGCATCGATGATACTTTGGCAACAGCATTTCAGTATTCTGCGGAAGTGGTCTCCAACATTGCAGCCCTGCCGAGAACGTTGTTGGTTGCGTGCAAGAATGCAATTGTGTCCGTCTTGCTATTTCCATTCCGTATGGTAGCTGCTGGTCTGAGACGCTTAGGAGCTGCCGGGAATGCGACAGTAGATGCAATGAATCGCATGGTGGAATACATGGCTGCTTTGCCAATGCGGTTGTATGTGGCCTTTGCTCGAACATTACAGAGCGGATTCGAATTGCTGATGGGGGGTATGAAGCATCGCTCACAGCAACTATTTACCGCCATTTCAACGTCGTTTTTGGGTGCGTTCTACCGAAGCAGTGTTGAGATCGCGTCCAAGAGTATGGCAATACTACAAGAGGCATTCTGCAGCATGAAGAAAGCAAGCGTGGAAGCGTCATCGGCCGTGGATGATTTATTAAAGGGAACGTTGGACTCGTTCCAAGGAGCAATTTCCAATGTCTTGGTCACAACGGGAAAAACGCGGCGGTCTTGGGATCAGACTATCCTGAATGGATACGATAAGTTGTACAAAGCAACAGCGCGTTTTGTGAATCGATTAAGTGCCAAAATGCCGGCCACTGCTTTCTTTCGGCGGCTTGAAGAAGACGATAAACTTGCAAAGCTCAAGGGTCAGACACTGCATCGTGTGTCCAAAGGTCACAGATCGCTCAATGATCGGGCGGCTCAACTCGGATTTTTCATAGAAAGAGTGCTGGCGTCGGTGACGGAACTGGTTGTTCGACGAGACGACCAATCATCATCCCCTGACGCAATATGACAGAGTCCGATTTTTGCAAAGTGCTATAGTCTTTAACTATTCGCTTGGCAGTCACAATTCTGCATTTTGTTCTGTCCATTGATGTTGCCAATACGACTGCAAAAGTTGCATAACACCTGCACCCAGAAGGAACATTGAAAGTCCATAGAGATCAATCCTCTGTTGA
>JAAMXS010003642.1:0-12616 GCA_019693525.1 Cylindrotheca fusiformis | reverse complement strand
GACATTGTGATCGACATCGAGAAAATTCTCCGGACTATATAGAAATTTCCCATGTCTGACAGCATGAGAACTTCCGGAAGACTAGACGGCAGTAACGAGAGATTTCCCATGCGAGCAGGGAGCGATACGTAGCAGTGCTGGTCAGGCTTCGCCTGTTGTGTCAGTTTTTTCACAATGTATGAAGTTCCTGGTATCTATTCGCTAAGGGAAACCATCGACGCAATTCGTTGGGAGAACCTGCTTCCTTTTGATCAATACTTCTTCCTTTGAAAATGCACCGTAAGACAAAAAAGATGTCAAGACAAAAGACGCGGGAGTTTTGAAGCTGGGTCCCTTTTGGCTCGATGACATTTATGTCATCGATCTGTTCAAAGAAAAAAATAACAAGAGGAAGAGTTGCGCTCTCGCGGCAATGACGTAGGGATGTCAATGGGAATAATTGTTGAATGGCGAGTGCCGAATCCAACAATCCGCTGTTTCTGATTGACCAGCAATGATCCAAGGCTCTCAAAGGGAGCACGTATTTATTAAGTGCTGAATCGAACAATTCGCTGTTTCTGATTGACCAGAAATGATCCATGGATGTCAAAGGGATTAACTATTGAGAGGCAGCTACTGAATTCCGCAATCAGCTGTTTCTGTAGTCAGAATCAGTTGCTAAAGCAGCTTAACTTCCATTGGTCCGAAATAACACAAGACAATGATCCTGCATGATTCTTATAGATACACTGCTAATTCTCTTGCACGTGCGAGCCTTGATGTAATGTTGTACTATCATGATTGTAGCCTTGATGGAATGTTGTAATAGCATGATTGTTGCACCATGATTGTTGCGCTGATTATCAAAAAAGGGCAGACCATTCTTGGTTATCAATCAAATGGTGTGTATTCTTCTAATGATAACTTTTCTCAGTTGCCTTAGCATTGCCGATTGGATGGTGTGTATTCTTCTACTAATGTTGACCTTTCTCAGTTGCCTTAGGATTGCTGAATGTATGGGTCCCCCAATATTATTCCCCCTGCTCATCTTCTCCTGATTTTTGCATTGCCAATTGAATTATTCCCCAAATACGATTTCCCCTCCACAGATCTCCCCATAAGATTGTGGAATGAACAAACAGAATGGTCCGGCTGATTTTGTCTGGCCGCTACACAGCTACGCAAGACTGATTGTCCCCCATCAACGTGATCACTTGTATACGGAAGTAGGATTTACGTCTAGATAGTACTAGCAGGCGAATCTGCAAACCGACGTGTAACAGCATCGAAAGGAGCATCCTTTATGATCATCATCAATCATAGCTCTTGAAAGAAGCAACAGCTGCATGCAACTTTTGGAAACGCATTAGGGACTCACACCAGTCAAGCCAGCACGACGAAAGTTAAACAAACGTCTGTTCAACCTCTCGTGGTTCTTACAGTAATTGAAATTGATACACTGTGTGAAGATCCATAGGAGATAGAAAGTCCCTTGGCGGCCTGAAAAACAATCTAAACTGATCCTGATACCCACATTTCATTTCCAACGAGAAATCGTTTGTAAAAAAATACTCCAACATGAATCGAATGGAAAATCTCGGAAGCGACTTCAACACAACGGGGTCTGTTATGACCCCACAAGAGTTGGCGGCGATGAGGAAAAGGAGAGGAGAATGCGTGACTTGCGGGCGAAAGTGTTTCAAGAAAAAAGTTTTCAAAATGATCCCTTTGACGGAACCAGGCGAAGTGCTGAATGGAAAGTGCCTGAGGTGCAACCCTATAGAGAGTGGTGGTTTGTCCTCGAGTGGGCAAAGTAGGTCCATGCAATCTGGTGGGCCCAGCTTGAGTGGATCTATGCGACAACATGGCCCTTCTTCGTCATCTGGCGTTGCTGCTCGAAGCTCAAGCTTGAAAACTGTAAAGTCTAATTCATCTGGCATGACGTCCAACCCATCCAGGGCTAATAGTTTGCCACTGCCCAGGAATAAGTCGACAGGAGCTATTTCTGTGTCCAATCGATCCATGAACAGTACGAAATCGTCAGGATCAGGAGGTGGAATGTCGGCAGCATCCACTGGCGCGCTCCGAAATGTCCGAGAAGAGCCTGGGTCGTTCACAGTTCCTGCCAAGGTCGCTCCCGAACCTCCTGCGGCTCCCTCATCCGTTTCCGATTCGTACGGTCCAGACCAAGGTGACGATTCTTACCATGATTACGAAGGGTATGCGGTCGCCGCAGCTGCTAGTTTTGGGGCCACGATTCCAACCGATCTGCCTCCAATTCCTGTTTCTCGTGAAACTGAGACTGCCTGTGTTCTGCAAGGATACCACCCAAGCCAATCATCCAATCGACAATCTGATTTAGGTTTGATTGTGGATCGGTTGAACGACTCAACTGATACGCCGGAAGGAGTAGAACGTTCCTTAGAAGATATGGCGATTCTGGAACTTAGTTTGAAGGATCTTGACACGTTGGCCGGCATGGACGCGCCAAAAATTATTGCAAGAGCCATGTGTCGTCACATGGACTCGATCCTAGTTCAAAAATGGGGCTGCAGTGCAGTCATGAATCTCAGTGCAACCGAGAGATGTCAAAGAGACTTTGTCAGGGGTGGTGTTTTGGATGCTATCGTGACAACAATGGAGAAGAATATTAACGATTCTTCGTTCCAAGAACAGGCACTAATGGCTCTTGCCAACTTGGGTATTTCAGCAAAGAACTTGTCGACAATGATAAGGAGGGATTGTGTCACCAAGATAATAGAAGCCATGAATGCGCATACCGGAAAGTCCAGTGTCCAAATCAAGGCATGCAACGCTGTTACGAACCTCGCTTCACACGATTCACACCACAAGAGAAAGGTAATGGAGATTGCTGGTGGAGTTGTGGTCATTGCCATGGTAATGAATCCACATCACGTGAAACTGCTTGAAGCGGCTCTTCGTGCATTGCGAAATCTTTCCTTGGGCAATGATGATAACAAGACGGAAATTGCCAACAACGGTGGCGTGGACTCTATTATAAGTGCAATGCAGGTGCATCGAGACGAGGCTGGCATTCAATTGGAGGGAGCTTGGACACTTGCGAACCTTACCACGACGAATGAAAACAAGGAAGTTATTGGAGACTGTGGGGGGATTGACGTCATCGTGAGAGCACTGTGGGTTCACGAAGGAGACCGTGGCGTTATTGAAAAGTGTCTCCGTGCTCTATTCAACATTTCTCTTGATGCTCATAATGCCGGAATCGTTTTGGAGGTTGACGGAATCAAGGCCATTGTGGCTGTCATGCAAGGGCACCCCGACTCTGCTGCAATACAAGAAATGGGTTGTGCAGTCCTTTACAATCTTGGAGATGTATCAGATGAAAACAGAATGAAGATTGTGGATGATGAAGCCCTAGATGCTATCGTCCTTTCGATGGTTTTGCATGCTGAGGATGCAGAAGTCCAAAAGCGTGCTTGTTTGGTACTCCAATGCCTCTGCATCCCCGACAACTTCAAGCCAATGTTTGCTGCTAATATCGTCGAACTTGTGACGGTTGCAGGTGATAAATTCCCTGGATGCCGGAAGCCACATGATTTCATTCTTGCTCAAATGGATGCAGATCAAGTGTCATATTGAATGACGAAGAATGCGAAATGCAATCATGAAGGCCAAATGGCCATGGAGAGCACAAAAAATGTTGGAAAGTGCATTTTGGAACCCTTAGTAATAAACATGTCGCATGGCAATGTGTATGGGGACGATATAATAGCTTTCTCTTGAAAAACTCAATAATTTTTGAATTTATGGTTGGATGGAAAGAGCACAGACGCCGATATACGATTGTCAAGAGCTTTTGTCATGTGCATTTCCACGTATATACCAGCATTTCATTAGATTTTCTTCAGACATGAAGTTCTCTAATGATCATCCGTTCATTGGATTCCGGATATGCAGATTTACCGCCAAATCAACGAAAAGGAATTGTTCAACGGATGCCCTCACCTCCAAAGTGGTACGACCTATCATTGAATTGTGAATACACCCTAGAAGATGACAGATACTACTCAATACGCAGCACATGACATCGAGGGCTACAACCCTCTGATGGTGCACGTCACTGCTCCTACCGCTTTGCCCGAAGGATACTCGTTTGAAGCAGTCTTAGCCGATGGAACGCCCTTCAGCTGCAAAGTTGTACGTACCATCATTTTTCTAGGGAGCAAAGCCCTTCGATTTTTGTTGACTTATCTTCTACTTTCTGCTTTGCCATTCAGCCGGTAGGTGGAGTAAACGAAGGTCAAACGTTTTGGGTACCGCTACCAGCTGATATCGAAACGGAACGGATTGTAGCTCCAACAGGGAAATGGAAGGATGGTATTTTCGACTTTTGCTCACTTGGTCCCCTGCATCCCCATCTTCTGTGTGCCACTTTTTGCAGTACAATTTCAATGGCTCAGATCATGACCCGTCTGAACCTGACTTGGTTGGGTGAACCAGGACCTCAGGTGGCAACGAAGAATACTTTCAAAGTTGTGATGATGCTACTCGGTGCCTATATTTTGTATTCGACTTCGTTGGAAATAGCCTCTACGGGATATTCCGTTGAAGAACTTCCACCCTTGATCTGGGCGCTGAAAGCTGTCGGAAGCACACTCTTTTCGTTATACAGCATTTATAGTCTCTGTCAAACTCGACGAAGTGTAAGGACGCAATATTCAATTCCGGAAGAGCGATGCACAGGATGCGAGGATTTATGCTGTGCCACTTTCTGTACTTGCTGCACCCTTGCACAGATGGCACGGCACACAGGAGAGTACGAAACCTACCCTGGAGTATTTCTATCGTCCACTGGTCACCCCAAAGGAACCCCTTTGACCATTTAAATAGTAAACTGTCTTTGTGACTGCAATATGGTATAAGTCTGGAATATGGAAACGTGGATTAGAAAATGGCTACTTCTAGTTGTTTTGAATTGGATATTGCACATTTCACTAGTCTTCGAACCCATGTGTTTGCTTGAATTCCTTCGCAATTTCTTGTCCCTCCTTTCCTAGTTCGTTCTCCAAAGCTTCCATTTCTTCCAGCTTCTGGGTCTTCTCCGCACGACGAAGAGCTTTTGCTTTTCTGCCCCCCATCTTGTCGACGTCCTGTTTCTCCAAGTGCAGTCTTCCAATAGTCTCTCCAAAAACGTTGGTTGAATGATTCTTGACCTTCTTTTTCTTGACAGCCTGCGGTTGCTTTAGCGATGCCTTCCACAAATCTGGTGAGGCAAACTGGCTACGACGGATCATCATCGTCATGTCTGGACCACATGGAACCAAGAATGGTGCCGGGGTTTTGCTGGATGGGTTGCTTGGATCCTTTTTCAACTTGCAAAAGTATGTGTGCTGATGAACTACCAGCTGTTCGGTTTGCGGGTGCCGAGAAGCCACAAATGCTATCACGTGATCTAAGCCACTGACCATCAACTTATCAACAACATCTCCTCGGTAAAAGTCTATCAGCAAATTCTGCATTTTCTGACAATTAGGATCTTGTTGCCATAAATCCCCGAGAAACAGCATGAGCGGTTTCGATCCGATGCGTTTTTTGGGTACCGATCCACCATAATCGTGAATGCTTTTGTATCTTAGAATTCCGACCTCTACCATGTCCAACACTTGATGATCAAAAGTTCTACCCACGACCAGATTATTCGGCCGTTTCTTGTTGGTACTGGCCAAGGCAAACAGAGCGCAGTCGTTCTTCGTTGTCAAGAATTCTAGAGAATGCTGACCTTCTGTCTCAAACGGAACAATAGCATTCTTTTTTGTCAATAGCTTCGCATTTGGTGCCTGCATAGATCTCATGTCTTTCAACAAATTTCCCATGGCTTGACTGCATTTGATACCTTTCAGCAGCAGCGTTTTCTTTCCGCTTTCTCTCAGCCGAGGTTCAAGCGATTTCAAATATCGTTGAATCCTTGCCTTTGCAGGTTTTCCACCAGCCAGAACTTTGGCTCTGCTTGCTCTTTGTTGCTCTTGGGTCGGGGCCATCTTGAAAAAGAAAGTCAAAGAATTTTTTTGTTGTGTGCAATCGAGACCTCATTTGAATTTAGTCCAAGAGACGAAGCTTGGTTGGATGGGGAGGACAATCGCTGACGCATGGCAGACGCGGGGGGAAAGATATGTACTACTGTATAGCCATTCTACCGATTCGCGGATACTCATCATTCACCCTTGCAGGCAATAAGGACAAAGACCAAGAAGAAAAGATTTCGGAATAGAAATTGTACAGAAGAGGATGCTTTTAGAGCTGTACTCCACAATGTCAACTAGATAGTACTCCTAAACTACTCAAATGAGAGTCTCATGACAATGAGTAATGATACGGCTGTATCTTAGTGGATAAAGTATGATCAGTACTCCAGAGTGGACCAACACATGAACAAGGATATAAAAATAACTACATTGTTCATCACGCTTCTCTTCTCCGGATGAGCTGGTCGTCATCTTGTCGAGGAGCAACACTTTAGAAAAATCGTCGATCCTGACACGTGTGAGTTGTGAGTCGTGAGGTCCTCCACTTTCTTTTCCAAAAAAGGATGACATATCTCACGAAAAACTGTGAAGAGGCCTGCGTGCTAGTCCGTGAAAGTTTCGTTTGCTCTCGTATGTAGCCTACGACACGTCAGTAGTATCGAAGAACAAAAAATGATCATATAATATCAATTTTCCAGTGATCGCTGATGCTCTCATACTTATAGCATTGAAGTCATTGAAGAACGAATCAAATATTCAGAAAGTCATTGGTCATTAGTCGTGTGTGAAACAATAAATACGAGAAAACTGGTCTCTCATTTTGAGTCTTTTTGAATGGACATAGGGCCTTTGACTTTAAATAGCAGTCATGGTGAAAGCGAATTCACTGTGCCTGGTGAGAACCAAAGACACCGTTTCTCAAGAGGAACCATTCTCATTTTTAAAAAATTGTACTCAGTTCATGTTTCATTGCATGAACCCAACAACGACAAGGACAACATTGCCTCAGACGAGCTCCCAAAAGTATCAAACCATCAAGTGAAAGTGAATACAGCCCAATGAACTCTAGTCTCCAATCATTCATGAAGGACTTGAGTGAATCTAAGAAGACAGTAACGTTTCAAATTGTGGATGACAATCCGAAACTTCATTCGCAACCAGCCCGTGGCTGTTTGAAACCAAACGTCACTGGGCGACCAGCTGTCAGGCGGCATCATTCGCAACCAATAGTGCCACAGTCAGCATTTGCTCAGAAATCGACGGCATCCTCAAGATGGGCAGCCTCTTCCGCATCCTCCCCGATACCCTTAAAATGCCCAAAACGAACCGCGGACCCCGACAGATGGCGTGTTGGCAGAAACCACAGCGACTCCATGTTGCACTCCCCCCCAAAGAGAAACCATTCACCATCGCCGATTTTTCGTTTGAATGCGCTCAATACTATTCCTCCACTTCCACCTACCATACCTTCACTCCCAACTGCAATACCTCGACCCACTTCGCTACAACAGAGACGCACCCAAAAGGAAGAAAAGGCGGAGGTGGTGGATATCGAGTCGCAAGACGATGAGGCACGAGTGAAAGAAGAAAAATCGTTTGCCCCACTGATATCGAGAATAGCAGTGTCAGCAGAGACGGAAGTGCTCACTCCCGTTTTCAACCTCATGCAACGCCTTCTGCCTCGAAGTATTCAGTCCACACTGCGCCGATTTTTCAAATTGTTCGTTTTTGAGGAGCCCGACGAACGGCCACCTTCATCAACTGGTCGTGCTATGTTCCCCCCCCAAAGGAATTCGTCGCAGCGAAGGAAAGAGAACGATACGATTCCAGCGGAGCAGCAGCACGCTAGCTATCGTCAAGCCCCGATGTCCCCGCAGAGCAGTTGCTGGGACTCCTTCACAATTTTGTAGCTACCGCCATTTTAGATGTGGTCGTGGTGATTGGCTCCTTTGCTAGTAGAATGATAGATATATGATAGCTACAATGCATTTCAACAACGAAAACAAAAACCTGTTCACTATTGAAAATTACTCTCGACCTGAAGAAATTAGGCTAACTAACGTTTGTATAGCTGCATCTTCCATCCGAGATATGTCCGGAATCGGGTGATCTTTCAACATAACCATCGAATGATCGGATTCAGGTGCATGCGGTGATTCTTCCTCCTTCACCAGGTCTTCCTTCCCAAGAACTCTTATTCGTCGCATTCTCTTCTTTTCCCGTGCGATTGGCAGTCGATATTTTGAGCCTGGATTTGAATTCAGCGACTTTTTCTTGATGACATAGTTCATCATACGACGCACTGATGTGTACAACTTCGACGATGGCGAAGCTTCAAATTCCAGCACCTGCGAACAGTTTCCATCGGGAGAAATAATGAAGAAGCGACCATGCCAATTGGTGATGATATCCTTAATGCATTCCATCTTTTCATACTTGGAGAGGTGACTGTAATGGTCCGCTGTTTCTTCCAGCCGGTGCAGGAAAGTTGCGTTTCCACCATTCCCTCGAGTGCCAAAGATCACATCGGAATTTCGGAAATCTTCCAACTCTGAATCATCATGATCCTGAGGGAATAGTAATGAACTGCGAGGCGGCATACTGAAGGATGATTGGATATGTGTCTGTATGTAAGAATGTTTGGATTCAGAGCAAATGAAGTGCCGATGTTCTGAGGCCCGTTCTTATCGAGTGCGCTGCAGCGCATTATTGGGCGCATGCGCCCGAGGCGAAAAATCGCTCATTCTTATCGAGGCGCATTGGGCGCATTGGGCGCATTTGCTGCCTTCGCTCTTTTCAGCCTGCATTCTTCACATTTCACGATAGTCTTGTGTCGACGATGACAACCCCGCATCCATCCAACAGCAGCAAGAAGAAGAGGAAGGTGAAAGACCTCCCACCATGTTTGTCTGACCTGACAAATGCCAATTTTAGGCATAGGGTCAATTCAAGATTGGAAATAGACCCTAAGGGAGATACTCGAGCAGAAGAAATGGTAGCCCACGAAGTAACGTTGGAGGGGGACGAACGATTTGATTTGAATACACTCACTTTGGACCAACTTCGCAAGCTTTGCAGGAATGTTGGTATCACGTATGCAAACAATTGCAACAAGTTTGCATGCAGAAGAGCAATTTGGATAATGCTCGATTATCAATCCGACATGGAACGAGATGGCAAAGTCATTATGGATGTGGACAACACGACAAGCAATATCCTCCGCATTACAAACATCTTGTTCAGCAGCTGTTTTTTGGAAAGTTTTTTGAAATTGAATGATTCCAAGAAACGCACTGACTATGAGCATGGAGGACTTCCAAAGGATTTCTGGGAGGATGTAGCTGAAGCGATGAATTGTTCAGATGATGATGATTCCACTGCTTTGAAACTCGTGATTTCCGAAGAGGACGAACATTATGAAGATATCAACTCAATCCACCTAAAGTATTTTGACCTTATGACTGCCAGTTGTATCAAGAAAAAGGTGAACCAGCTTCTCAAGGTTAGGACACAAATGCAAAAGAACATGACCATCAGCGGAGAGCATGATAGTGATCCATACAACTTTGTTGAGCTTGCTATGAGCAAGATTGGAAAAAAAGGGCTGAGTATCTTGGGATGCTACTATTTTTTTATGCGCTGTGAGGATGTCCCAGAAGTGGACTCTCGCTTCTCGTTGGAGATAGATGAAGTCTTAAAGGGGAGTACTGAAAATTTGCCAAGTCCCTCCCCCACCAAGAACAACAAGAACAACACCTACGACAGCAAGAAACGGGCATATTCGGCAATAGTGGATATTTCCAATACGGCAAAGTCTATTGCTGTGGCAATGGAAGAGACAAACAAATTGGCCAAACAGGATCAAGAAATCAAGGTGGCCGATCAAAAAATCAAGGTGGCACAAGCTCTGGGGAAAGATGACATTCTTCACGATATTCTTGATTCTATGTCATCTGCTGACGGCTAGTACTAGTATAGCTAAAAGAATGACGCCGTAGCAGTAGTAATGATGGCATCTCTTATAAAGTTACAAAGTGGATTTCTTTCTCTTGCGACGATTGTTGAAAGGACGTTCTAGGCGTCGTTCCTTGACTCTCTTTACCAGCTCTTCCCTCACCAGCGACCACTGTGGATACTCGTAACTTAGGATGTCACGGTGTTCTGATTGAGATGCATAGTGCATGTACGCCAGTTGGTTAATGGATAAGGAGTCTGTTGTCCTGAGATCGGCGGCAGCACAATTGTTGTTCTCCCTCAACCGTTCATCAATGCAGAAATTATGCAGTCGAGCGATACAGCATATCAAATCCTTGATTCCCGAGAGGGAATTTGTCAAGGGACGTTGAAGAATTCCCCATTTCCTAGTCATCATTCCGAATGCCATCTCAATTCGAATTCGCAGTTGTGAGGCAAAGTAGTTGAAGTTGTCGTTGTCTTTCTTAAGTGCCAAGTCACCACCAAAAATAGGAACGAGATGCTCCGTCGGCTGATAGGCGCAGTCTCCAATAACCACGTATCCAGGAGGCAATTTCTCAACTAAGGCAAACAGCCCACTCTCATGGATGCCTTTTCGATCACTAGTAACACCCGGACCACCAACTCCAACAAACAGGAAACGACAATAGGCATCACAACAGGCCTGGATGTTCACCCCATACTTTTGGTAATGACCTGAAAAATAAGAACGCACATTATTTGCCTCGTTCTTTGATGGGGTTGCAATTGACACTAGGTATCCATCAAGGGCACCAACACAGTTTCGGATAACCCCATCATAGCTGATGCTTTCGAACTCGGCTGCTAGTCCTGCACAATGTTCTGCTGTGGAGGGAAAACAAACTTCAATCGTACTATTGATGGCTCTGATGGTCCGCCAAACAATGCAGTAAAATGATGGGACAGAAATGCCACAAAACAAGCAGATGTCAGAATACGAACCACCTGCAAGGTACCGGATGGTTGCATACAAGTGCAGTTCAGCACTGATGTTCCCACCCCTCAAAGATCCCATTACATTGTGTTCACAAGGAAAATGGTCTTTGATTCGGTCCTTTAAAATACAAAAAGAATCATAGGACATCCGCAAGTGACGGCGAAAAAATGGGCTGTCTTTGTTTCGACTCACAAACTCAACCCAATGAAGCCTTCGTTGAAAGTTTGATTTCAAACGTGGTATTGCATCATCATCCTCAACTGCTACAAAATCAGCGACAGCCGAAAGTAAATGGGAAACAAATGCCGTGATCCTGGCATGTTGAACAGCAACAGTTTGTTCATCAGCCATGGTCACAATGTTATCGTATCTTTCATGTTTTCTATTTTACAGTCCTTTGTGATAGCTAAAATGCGTAGAAAAATGTAGGGAGCCTGCCGTAGAATTTTCTTGAAAATGCGCCCAGACAATTTGGGCGCACTTGTGCTTGCCCGATTTGCGCTGGATTTTTGGGCGCAAAATTTGGGTCCTTTGCGCCCAAAAATGTGCGCCAATGCGCTGCAGCGCATCGATAAGAACGGGCCTGATATCCACAAACAGATGGGATTCTCTTCACATTAGTTGACAGATTGATTAGGTTATGAACACTGTGAATTTCTCGTAAACCAGGCGTAGAACAAGTACAACGAAAATGCACGAATTCCTACACTTCGTTGCTACGATGTTCTTTAGTACTTACGGTATCTTTTGCGTCTCCAAGAGGGTTCGCAAAACCCTTCCAGTCTTCCATCTTCAACTGAAACATCTTGCACTTTGCAATGTTCCGGTTTTTAGCAGCGGCTAGGGGTAGCGCTGTCCTTCGCTTCGAATTACTAAATAAGATCTACTACGTAGCTAATATTAGGTCAACGATGGCAGCAAACGCTGCATTTTTTGACCAACTCAGTGTCATGGAATCATGATGCTTCAAATGGCGTTGGCGGCTCCTTTTCGTGGAACGCTTGTGACAGAAACTCCAGTTGCGACCTAAGATACAACATGGATCATGAACACTATCATTATATGAATGTATGGCCATTTGTTCGTTTGTCGATTCCTGCCTTGTTGGACCAAAACATTCTACGAAGAGTCAATGGCATTCAAGCTCCAGCTTTCAACGTTGTTTGAATTCTCCGACCCTGATGGTTGAACCAACAAAATCAGTTTTATTGAAAGCCAGATAGTGATGGTGGGTCCAAAGAACTGTTTCCGCCTGTCCTTGGGCAGTATTCGTATGAAGCCCAGGCTTCGAATTCAACAAGTTTGATTGGTTGCCGATAACATGGTGTTTTTGCATCGATGGGGCACATTCAGCTCAGGGCTGAGCAATGCGACGGGTCCACGTTGTAGTCACATCGCGGGAGTGCATATATGATTTAAATGTTGTTTCTAAAGAAGATTAATGGGACCAATTATACCTTATACTTGATAGCCTCTCGTTCAAAGGCACCTTCAACCATATTCAGACCTTGAGCCAAAAAGTGGGTTGGGAACTTAGATTTGAGTTCCTGGACCAATGGTCCCGTGGGTTTTTGTTGATATTGATAGGCCACGATAAGATTGACAAGTGTATCCGCATCGGTTGCATGGAACTCCTGTCGTGCTTGGTCGAGTCGTTGCTCTGCCATTGGGTAATTTCCCTGTTGCAAAGAGGCACATG
>JAAMXS010003638.1:0-15674 GCA_019693525.1 Cylindrotheca fusiformis | reverse complement strand
AGTACGATCGGTTAGTCAGGACTTCACTCGAACATCTCGACCGTCGTCCAACCTACCTTAGTAGGAAAAATTTATCAGACTATTGAAATCATCGCGATCTCGCGAATGTTGTTGTTGTGGCGCTCAACATCCAAAGCAATAGAAAAAGACCTTGGTCGATGGATGCTTGAGATGATGGCCGCTCCACAGCGAGCCAGAGTTCCGCCGATTTCGAATGTTGAAGTCCCTTATTGCATTTCAGGACTGATCCCATTTCCGCTTGAGGCTCAGCTTTTTCAATTTCAGGCTTGTACTCAATTTTAGCGTTGTAGGCATGACAGCAGATGACGAAACCTTGTTGGTTTTAAAAGGGCCAGTGATGGAGCGAACGGTTTGATGAAAATGATGGACGAGCGGAGGTTCGCTCGGCACCGAAAGTGGGTTGCTGGCTGTTTTCCGAGGTCTCTTGCTCGCCGAGAAAACAGCCCGAATCACAGGCTGTTTTCCGGGCTATTTTCCGGGTTCAAAATTTACAAAAGGAACCCCTTAACAGGGGAAGGAAACAAGGGGAAGACAGACAAACCAAATGCGCCTTGCTGCAGAGGAATCCACCATGATTGCTAGCCTATCTACAATAGCTATGGAAGCACTTGAACTCATGGTAGATTCCTAGAAACATTTAGAAATGCCACTGCTCCAAATGTTTGTTTTTCCAGCGCTGATTCGGTTGGTTAAAATTTCGGTATTTCATCAAGAATTGGAGGACAATGGAATCGTTACATGTACTGATGCGTAGTTGATTTTCCCTTTTTCCGTTGTAATAGTTTCTTTAAGTATTTAATAACGTCGTTTAACGACTCTATTCATCATCCTCCACAGCTTCTGCGTTTCGCCAACACGAAAGGTCATTTCCGTTTCTGTGGCCAGAGCAAGATATTTATTAGTGGCATATAGGCGAGAATTAGGAGCACTACTCTCTTGATGGGTGGTTTCGCCTTTTGTAGAAGAGATACAGTAAACCAGCGGAGGAAATTGAACAACAAGTAGACAACAAGCTATAGGTCATGATTGCTAAGCGATGGAAAGCTGGGGTTTATACCATTTTTGCTCTGCTGGTTCCATTGCTGAGTTGTTTTGATGTCCGTGAAGTAGAGGCTTGCGTACTGTGTGAAAATATTGACAGAACCGCTGTCTTGTCGCCAATATCTGGTTATGAATTCATCACTGAGTAAGATTTTTGCAAACCTGTATTTTCCGAATCTGGCGAGAAAATGTTCTCATATGTGCAAAGTTGTGGATCGCTGCAAGACCTTTTCCCGATAGACCCAGACTTGAGTAGCTGTGTTGAAATGCAACGTATGGGGACAATGTGTGGATGCCAGTCCATGCTTGATCCTGGAGAGGAGCCTTGTACCCTCTGTGATATGGACAATGCTGCACTTGATATGCCCGTTCGTTTGAAAGCAGAAGATGTCGAACCATACTCGTCAGGGTTGGCACTTTTGGTCGATCAGATCACACCCACATGCCAAATGATCCAAGCGTATCTCTCTTCTATACCAGCGAATACTCAAGAATGCTCAAGCTTTACGGACAAGCTACTAGCTGGACAGTGTGGCTGTGCTGGCAAAGTGACAAAGGATTATGAAGAAGAACAGCAATGTCAAGTTTGTTCTGGTAAGAATGATGTCTTTTCAGTGCCAGAGAGGGACGTGACTGGACTTGTCAAGATGCTCGGGGCCGACATCTTCTTTCCAACTAGCGACAACATTACCTGCTCGAATGTATACGATGCTCTATCATCCACGCCGGCAGATCAGCTTTTGTGCCAGAAAGAAGCGAAGGGTTTTTTCCAAGGAGTCTGCGAGTGTCCGTGGACGCGTCAAGAAAGACGATGCACAGAGATATTGACTTGTGATGTGGATTCATTCACACCAGACCTTCGTTTGGATTACCTTGAAGAATGGTTCGGTTATCCTTTTTCACCAACTTGCCAAGAACTGTTATGGTATTATCAAGGAGTTTCTGAAGTACGTTCCATTTCTTTTCTAACCTCCGCTACTCAGTTGGTCGCAAACTTATCCTTCATTTTTTGCCACAGGATACGTTTGATTGCTTTGCCGCAGATCAGTTCTTCTTTATTTGTGGTTGTGGTGTACGTCCGTATCTTGGAGCAACCACCGAAGGCAAACAAGCAGCATTAGCATGGACTCTTCGAATGGCTGGATTTCTCAGTGCAATGGGGTCATCGTTTATACTATGGGATGTCTTTGTTGTCTCAAAGAAGAGGAACCAAAACAGGAGACTGACAATGCTTCATCAGTTGGTGTGTGGCATGTCTTTCTTTGACGTCTTCAGCAGCATTGGGAACATGTTCTCCACCTTGCCAGTCCGCGAATACAGATACTCTGAATCGACAACTACACCTAGGCCATCTGGCGTGTATGGCGCTAAGGGTAATTCTGCCACATGCACCGCGCAAGGATTCTTTCTTCAGCTGGGGTATACTAGTGCTTTCTATAACATGGTGCTAACTGTCTATTATGTCCTTGTGATCAAGAAAGGGATGCGTGAAACCCAACTCCAACGTCTGAAGTATTGGTTCCATGTTCCGACTTTGCTCTTTGGGTTCGGTTTGGCGTTTGCGGGTATCCCTTACTACGACAACATCTTTCTTTTCTGCCACATCCCACCTGCTGTTGAACTGTCTAGTTGGTGGACATCGGAAGATGGTGCTGAGTCGATGTCAGTCTCAACCGCAGATTCGAATGATTTATTGACTGTCTTCTCGATTGTCCCAATCTCGATTGTCTTCTTTGTTGGTGGTGTCAATATGATTGCAATATATCTTCATGTTAGAAAGCAAGACAGAGCGGCCAATAGATGGAGAATGGGGCATCGATTATCCCAAAGTTCCGTCGACGCTCCAAAATCTGGGCAATCATCTTCCTCTTGGTCAATTTTTTCGAGAACAAAGTCTCAAGAAGTTGCTCCATCGAATCGACTATCGAAAGAGGTATGGTGGCAAGCCGTTTTCTATATGGGGAGCTTTCTGATGTCATGGCCAATCTATTACTATGGAACCCTCAACACTTTGGACGAATGGGAGAACTTTCCCTTTTGGATTACCTGTTGTGCCATGTTTCCGTTACAAGGCTTTTGGAATGCGATCGTCTACTTTCGGCCACGTCTGTTTGCATTCTTTCGAACAAAAGTGCGCGAGAGGAATCAGATACCGAAAGAGAAGAATTCAGAGAGGATACCAACGTCTAATGTTGGAAAAGGATCGACTTCTGCATCTGGAGCGAATATAGGGACGGGTAATCTCGAAAGCAACTGTGTCCGACAAAATACACCAAATGAGCTTCACCAGGATGAGGAAGAACAATCCAGTGCTGCTGTTGGAGAAGAGGAAGGAAAATCTACTGCTGTGAGAGAAAAGGGAAAGCTTCCTTCATATTTCTCGCGAATCGAAATGGCATGCAGTGCCATCGACGACAGTTCCAGAATGGAATCAATTTGTGAGGCCTAAACATCTCCTCATAGCTAGTAGGATAGCTAAACGAGACGGCTAAAAGAGGTGAACGATTTTGGCACGACGGATTTGCACTCCGTAGAGCAGGAGCTTCGCGTATTGACCGGATGAGTCCAAATATCTACTTGCAACTCTCCCAATATAACCTCCAGCACAGTTGCAGGAGCCAACTAATATTTGGCACCACGGATTTGGACTTTGTAAATGGGCACAGATATTCACAGCTGCAATTTCAATAGATCCTCCTTCCTTCGAATCATGACGAGGTATGTCGGGACTCCAGATTGCTCTTGAAATATTGTTTTCGTGCAAAATAAGGGTATTCTGGACAGCAGAAATCAACACCGTGAGGATGATGTCAATGTATGACAGCATGTTCCCCACCTTGCCCATCCCCGATTACCGATACTTTTAAAAATCATCATCTTCTCCCATGCCAACTCTCATTTATGGCGCTAAGGGTAATTCTGCGACATGCACCGCACAAGGATTCTTTCTTCAGCTAGGTTGTGCTAGTGCTTTCTACAATTTGGTGCTAACTGCCTACTATGTCCTTGCAATCAAGAAAGGATGCGTGAAACCCAACTCCAACGTAGTCTGAAGTAGTATTGGTTCCATGTTCCATATTCCAACTTTGCTCGTTGGGTTCGGTTTGGGATTTGCCGGAAGTAGACCGTTTGAGCATCCGCAGGCATCACGAGCCTTGCCTGCGCGTGTGCGAAAAATATAATCCAACGATCTTCAGGCCGCGCACACGGTAACACACACGATAGGCGTCCCTTGCTTGTCGATTGGAGTCGGTGTCCGGAGCGCAGGCAAAAATACTCTGGATGGAATAGAACTTGGACCAACCGTTGGAGTTGAGCAAGACACAAACGTAGTCACCATGGCAGCACAGGGGCAGAACACTGGAGGTGGTACCTCAGATGAAGGTACCAACAAACGCAATGGAAGAAATCGGCGTCGGCGTAATCGAAATCGCGGTGGGAATACCAACAAGTCGAAATCACGGTCCCCATCAACAGACCAAAAAGCGAAATCAAATGCCAACCAACGGACTCCGAACAAGTCTAGATCACCCGCGTGTTACGGCAACAAGTCTGCTTCTCCTACTCGCCGTAATGATAAGTCCAAGTCTCCGAATCGCCAGCGCTTTCGCAATACGAAGAAACAACATCCTGGTATGACGGTCATTGTCAACCAGTTCGATCTTTGGGACTCAGCCGCTCACTACCAGCCGGACGAGGCGCATCGCCACATACATCAACTTGCGAATGTGCATGTGTCGCCTTTCCGCTACGACCCCACTTCTCCGGGAACCCAGTCGATTGCGGTAGCGCGAGTACCACATTGCATTCAAAAGTTGACCTTTCTCCCCAACGCCGATCCTGATAACGAACATTCTTGCGACGTCATTGACACAAAGACCCCGAATCCACACGATCCATCGGTAGTTCATGATAAGTATTGGTGTCAACGACGGCGGCTGTTTTCGAAATTTGACATGGGGATCGAGTTGGATGCGGAAGGGTGGTTTTCGGTCACACCTGAGATCATTGCCGACCATGTCGCCCAGCGCGTAGCAGAGTTAGCCAAACCCATTGTAGAAGCAAGGAACGATGGTCGTGGAATTGTCTTGATGGATGCGTTTTGTGGTTGTGGAGGCAATTCCATTGCCTTTGGGAAAATCGATCCCTCCCTTGTTGGGAAAGTCGTTTGTGTGGACACAGATCGGTCCAAACTACTCAAGGCAGCCCACAATGCCGCCTTATATGGAATTCCAACTCACAAAATCGTCTTTATTGAGTGCAACTCCACATTCATCTTGAGGGACTGCTATAAAAACGGTCGCAGTCTTATCAGTGACATCAAGACTTATCCAATGAACATGCCCGAACCGGTTGGCATGACCCAAGAAGGATACGAAATTGGTGGGCCCGAATTGTTGCCGCACAACATTGATGTTGTCTTTATGGATCCACCGTAAGTTTTTATTTGTATGTCCGGTTTGGAATACAGAATCTACCTCGCTCATGCCTTGGATTGGTTTTCGTTGCAGATGGGGCGGTGTAGACTACGAAGTCCTTGGAAAGAATGGCTACGACTTAAAGAAAAACATGAAAATCCGTGTTTCGCCGGAAGAGGCCTATGAAGGAGACGGAGATGGTGTAGGGGATGACTTCTTTGATATGTTTTCCACACCTACCAGCAACAAAAAGATGTCACAAAGTCAGCGTCAGGCCAATTTCAACAAGAAGACAGATGGCGAGTTCATTGATGGAATGGAGATGCTCAAAATAGCAGCGGAAGCCACCAGCTCACATATCGTCATTTACGATCTTCCAAGGAACACGAACAAGACGTCCTTGGGACAATGTGCGTCCGCAGCAGGATTCCGAGGAAACATAAAACTGGAAGAACATTACCTCAACGGGCGACTCAAGACGGTCACTGCCTACATGGGGGCAGACTACAGCAATCTCATCAACAGCCTTCAGGAACCAACAAGCTCTCTTGCAGATGGCGAGGAATAGAAAAAGTAGGATTCGCAAAGTCTAAGCAGCGAAAGAAGCCATGGTGGTTCTCTACAATATTATGTGATAGCAGTCAGTTTTGAGTCGGACCCAAAGGGACCCACTTGCACGTGCGATAGCTCATCATCGTACAACGATATATCATCATCGAATGATACATGAGGCATTCGATTCAAGTGTTTCTTCATGGCTTCCTCTTGTACCTTTACAAAATCAGGTATTGGCCTTTTCCGTTTCCGTCTCAACAATACAACTAGAGCAACCAACAAGACGACCACCAGCACTACTAGTGTTGTTACAGTTGTAGCATCCGAAAGGTCAATGAGCTTGGCCTTCGTTTCGCACGAATCCCCAGAAAAACCGTAGCGACATTTGCAATGGTGCTTTAGATCGTCACCAGCCATGCACTTTCCACCATTGTAGCATTTTTTGAACTTGCCACATTGAGTGTAAGGAAGTTCGCAATAAGAACCTGTAAAGTGACCATAGCATTTGCATGTATAGTCGTCGGGGTTGTAAATCCGGCCCTCATGCAACAACCCTTCCGCACCTCCTGTCGGAGCGACTTGGCAGATCCCACCATTCTGACACTCCATGGGACAAAACCGTTCGCAAGCAGGTCCGGAGAATCCATCAGCACAGTCGCAATGCCGATGGGGTGCTACTGAATTGGCCTCTTGACATCGTCCACCATTCAAGCAATGTGCATCATCGGTACAGAGATCGTTCTCATTGTGTTCTGTGGATTGCGACGACGAAGCAATAGAGAATAAGGCCAGCAATACCCCTGCTGTTAACAGTGATCGAGGCCACTTCATAGCAAACGAGACCAAGAGGATATAATGAACGAAGCAAGACAGAGACGACGAATGTTGTATCAAGCTACAATGAATGGAAACTGATATAGTCACAACCGTCAATACGAAAGAGAAAATTAGTTTGCAGATTTTTCAAAGGCCGAAAGTTGAATACCAGACACGACTGGGTCACGGTTTGGGGTCGTGTTTGGTGTGGGAAAAGACAACGATAGATGGAGCTACATAAAAGGGGGTGACCCCTAATTTTCTGAACGTTGTAGGAAAAAATGCCAAGTGGTCATCAACGGGGTTACAGCTACTACTAGCTACAGCAACAACGGGCAAGACTCAAACACACATTGGCATTGCCAAGTCAAATGAACAGCACTCTCCTTGACCTAAAGGAATCAAGATAGCACAATGTCGCGATGGTTTCGATCAGAACCGATGGAGTACATCTCAATCATTATGAACGAGGATGCTGCCCATGACTGTCTTGCAGAGCTGGGAAAGCTAGAAGCGATTCAATTTTCAGATGTACGACTTAAAAAATCCCACCTGTATGATTTGTGCCTCATCTGATTGCAAGATCTGACTTTTGCCTTCCCCTCAATTTATATTTTCAGCTGAACCCTGACTTGACTCCGTTTCAGCGCCGATATGTTTCCAGTGTCAAGCGCTGTGATGAACTGGAACGAAAACTCCGGTACTTCACACAGGAAATCGAAAAGTTTGATTTAGAGATGGTTTCGGCTGGTAGTATTGACAGCTTTCTAGATACGCCGATTGCTGTCTCTGGATCAGGAGATGATTCGGAGAGAAGTGGACCTCAACTGCTGGAAAGTCTGGAATTCGAGCTGGGCAAATACGAAACCCAGCTTCGCGAGCTGAATTCATTCAGCGAAAAGCTCACAAGGGAATTCAATGAAAAGGTAGAGCTGCAAGAAGTTTTAGACAAGGCACGCCGATTTTTCATCATTGATGCGCCTCGGTTTGTTGCTGCAGAGAGCAGTACCATGGGATTTCCAAATGACGATGAGCAAGGTCTATTGGAGCCTCGAGCTGAAGCTGATATGCGATTCTCGTCCATAACTGGTGTGATTGCAAATGATGAGAAAGCACGCTTTGAGCGCATGGTATTCCGGGCGACTCGGGGCAACGTCTTTATTCGCTTTGCTGATATTCAGCAACCAATTACAGATCCCCAGACAGGATCGTTGATTGAAAAGTCTGTTTTCATCATCTTTTTCAAGAGTGATGTCATTGAGGCGAAACTACAGAGAATATGCACTGCATTCAGCGCCAACAGGTACACCCTTCCTGATATGGACGATGCGTCAAGATTGGATGCGATGTTAACTGAAAATTCCCAAGAGCTCGTAGACTCCCGTACTGTGTTGTTGAAGAACCAAGCATCACGCTTTCGTATGTGTCAAATGCTGGTTCAGCATACAGAGCGCTGGACCTGGATTGTTTTGAAAGAGAAGGCGGTTTATCATTCGCTTAACATGTTCAAGGCTGATGTTTCTGGTATCCTTCGTGGGGAAGCATGGGTTATTGCCGAAAGACGTGAACAGGTGCGACGAGTTGTCGAACAAGCCCATGCCAACGTTTGCATTACAATGCCAAGCTTTGTGGACCACGTCCCTCAACCTTGGCCTACACCTCCGACCCATTTCGTGACCAATAAGTTCACTTATGGTTACCAAGAATTCGTCAACACATACGGTATTCCTCGTTATCGGGAGGCCAACCCGGCTCTATTCACTGCTGCAACATTTCCATTCTTGTTTGGAGTCATGTATGGTGATGTTGGTCACGGGTTGTTCTTGTTTTGCGCTGGTTTGTTTCTGCTTTACAATGAAAAGGCGAACGACAACGCAAAGCTTGGGGAGATGGCCGAAGGATTACATACTGGTCGCTACATGATTGTCATGATGGGATTTTTTGCTGTGTACGCCGGATTGATCTACAACGATTGCTTTTCGCTTGGTCTAGACTTTTTCGGATCGAAATGGGAGTTTGAGAACCAGTCATATGGCACCATTGAAGGGGGAGCCAAGGCTACTCCCATTGCCCCGTACGGCTCAGATGAATCTGTTTATCCATTTGGTCTCGATCCCATTTGGCACGTCTCTACAAATGAGCTTCTCTTTTTCAACAGTTTCAAAATGAAGCTTTCTGTTATTTTTGGCATTTTGCAAATGTTTATGGGAACGTGCCTGAAGGGGTTAAACGCAATCTACTTTGGCGAGAAACTCGATTTTATGTTCGAATTCCTTCCCATGGTGGTATTTGCTGCCTCTCTTTTCATCTACATGGTGTTCTTGATATTCTACAAGTGGAGTGTTGACTGGAATTCTCGTATGCTATCCGCCACTTGCCTTGACCCTACCGGAGATGGTTGGGGTAGTAAGGACTACAATGGTGAGTGGAAAATGTGCAACCAAACAGCTGGAAGCGGCTATTGCACGCCTTGGGGTCACCCCTGCGAAGGGAATGAAGACGCCGCGACGAAGTGTCCTCTGCATTACGCAGGCTGCCAACCCCCGAATTTGATTACTACACTTATCAACATCGCTCTTCAACCTGGGACTGTTGAGGAGCCCATGTTTGCCGGGCAGGCCACCATCCAAAATATCCTGCTTCTTTGTGCGTTGGGGTCCATTCCAGTTCTTTTGCTGGCTAAACCATGGCTCCTTAGCAAACAACATCAGTATCAACCAATAACTCACCATGGTGACGATGATGACGACGAGTACGGTCACGGGGAGCATGAAGAAGAGTCCTTCGGAGAGACTTTGATTCATCAAGCAATTGAAACAATCGAGTTTGTCCTCGGTATGATTTCAAACACTGCCTCCTATCTCCGACTTTGGGCTCTCTCTTTGGCCCACTCAGAATTGGCAACAGTTTTCTGGGAGAAGGCAATGTTGTCTACCCTCAACATGAACTGGATTGCTGCCTACTTTGGATTTGCAGTCTTCGCGGGCGTCACTTTTGGGGTCTTGTTGATGATGGATGTTCTTGAATGCTTTCTTCATTCTCTTCGCCTACATTGGGTAGAGTTCCAGAGCAAGTTTTTCAAGGCCGATGGTGTAAGGTTTTCCCCCTACTCGTTCAAGCAAATCATCAAAGATGCTGCGTAAGCTTGATAGATACTCGCTACTAGTCATCACTAGATTATAATCAATAGATCACTACTTTACGCCTTTTGATAAAGATGCCTTCGGGCAGCAGCGGTCCATGATGATTACAAGGCGCCACCATTCTTCACTGACTACAATAGCAATGAAGACAGAATTGACCCATACATAACTGCTCCAATCAAGGCCACAAGATTGAAAAGGGATGACATTCCATGCAGTTTTCCAAATGACGCCTTCAGTTCCTTGTATCGATCAGTTTCTTGACCACCAGCCGTGTTCTCCAAGTCATGACGCTCTAGCATTATCTTGCTAGACAATGGTTCAAGATAGAATTGATTGAGGAGGGTAGCAAACAGTGACCCTCCCAAGCTGGCAGAAACAAGTGGTGTGACTTCCAACGGAAGGCTCCTAAACGTGATGATCTGCAGCATGATTGTGGTGGAGCAGAGTAAGAAGTATTTTGGAAACAGCTTAGATTGGAGCTTTCCGAAGGTTTGACGTGGCAGGTTCTTGAACATGGTCAACCCAAGAATAAAAGTAGTGTAGAAGGTTGTTCCAAACCAAGTCCCAAAGGAAAGGACATGAATCAAAGCACTGGGCCGAGCAGGAACCAACGGTGATTTGGAGGCGCCCATTGCACCAAGTGCCAGTAAGATTGCCGAAGAACGGAACCAGTTTGTATTGTGCATCCTTTTCTTGGTCCACTCTTCAGGTTGGACTGCGTCGGCCGAGAACAAGGTGGTTGGACGTCTGATCGTTGTCATGTCCACAGCTTTGCTTGAGTGCAAGATCCTTGGGGTTGCAATTGGCTGGAGAGCCAGACTAAGAGAAAGAAGACTTGCGAGCGTGATGGCCTTGAAAAAAAGCATACTGCAGAAGCTTGCTGTTGTCTTCACAAGTTGGTCGCTGCCTGTGTTTGGCACATTATGAGTGATGATGCATGGCATCCGGTTCTCATTCGTTGCGATCTTGGAGAGAACCCTCGGTAAATGAGGTCACTAGTCTTGAAGATACGTTTTAACGTGGTATTGGACGCAAGTTCATGACAATCTTCCCTTTTTCGAGATGTCAATATACACATATTCGGGCATGGATATAGAAAAATGATGACGAGGTAGCTTTTGCGGTGTGATGACTTCCTTCTGTCAATCCTGCTGCACCCACCAAAAAAGCTTTCCCTTTCTCACAAATTGACCAGCCGTCACCAACGAGGTCCTCCTGATCCGATCCCTTTTCCTGCTCGCAGAAGCCCTTCTCTGAACCCAAGACGATGATATTGGGTAGAATTGTTTCCCGAACGGCCTCGAGGACTGCCTCGCTTCGACAAGCCCAGCCTATTTTTTTCAACCAGGCACCTTCAAAGTGGCAATCCACTGCAGTGGTGCAGCCCCAAGAATCGGCCAGTACTCCAGTTGCTTCCAAGTCCCTGGATAGAAAATACGAATTCTTTCAAGACGTGGAAGTGACACCAGAAGGTGTAGCCATTATTCGATTCGACGGTCCCAAGAAGGTCAATTCGATCAGCTTTGCCTTGTCGAAAGAGGCACGAAAAATGTGGGAAAACGACATTGCGAAAAATGCTGCTGTCAAGGCTGTAGTATTTTCTTCGGGAAAGCCAGACATGTTCATTGCAGGAGCCGACATTTACGACTTGAAAGCAGTTGAAAATAAACAAGATCTTGTCGGATTGATTGAAGAAGGAATGGACTTTTTCCAAAGCATGAAGGATAGGAAGGTCCCTCTTGTTTGTGCCATTGATGGACCTGCCTTAGGTGGAGGTCTAGAATGGGCAATGTAAGTGAACGAATACGAGCACCATTTTGTTTTCATATATCTGCTCCTGGACTCATGAATAATCGGTTTTGTAACTACTGCTATTTCAGGTGGTGCGACTATCGTGTTGCTTCAGATTCACCAAAAACGAAGTTGGGATTGCCCGAAATGAAACTTGGCCTTTTACCTGGTTTCGGAGGAACCCAGAACATTCACCAACTTGTCGGCTTGCAAAATGCGATGGATATGATGTTGACAGGAAAGGATGTGCGACCCGACAAGGCCAAGAAAATGGGTCTTGTGGATTTGGTTGTTGCTCCTCAGTCAGTTGAAGCCGTTGCAATTCAAAGTGCCATCGATCTTGCAACTGGAAAACTGAAGCCAAAACGCAAACCAAAGAGTTTGTTCAACCGACTTCTAGAAGATACGCCTGTTGGCCGAAAATTGATGTGGAATAGAATTGATGGCATGCTGCAGAAAACCACCAATGGAAATTATCCAGCGCCGTATGCCATTGTTCAATGTGTCCAGTATGGATTGGATAATCCATCTAACAAATACAAGAATGAGCGTGAACAGTTTGCGAAATTGGCGGCTACACCTGAATCGGAAGCGCTTATTGGTATTTTCGATGGAATGACACAAATGAAAAAGCATTCCTTTGGTAAAGATGCGGCGAATCCAGTGAACACTGTCGCAGTGATGGGAGCTGGACTCATGGGAGCTGGAATTGCTCAAGTTTCAGCTGAGAAGGGTCTGACCGTGTTGCTTAAAGATCGCAACAACGAAGCAATTGGCCGAGGGCAATCGTACATGAAGGACAACTGGGACAAGAAACTGAAGCGCAAACGAATGACAAAGTTCAACCACAACATTGCCACCTCTAATGTTATTGGGTTAACAGATGAAAACCCAGCTACAAATAAGCATTTCAGCCAGGCAGATCTGGTCATTGAAGCGGTATTTGAAGATTTGGATTTGAAACGAAAGATTGTTGCTGACGTCGAAAGCGTAACTCAGGACCATTGCATTTTTGCCACCAACACTTCTGCAATTCCGATTGCTGATATTGCGCAGGGTGCAAAACGACCAGAGAATATCATTGGTATGCACTACTTTTCTCCCGTCCCTTCCATGCCACTTTTGGAGATTATTCCTCATACAGGAACCAGTGACAGTACCAAAGCTACAGCTTTTGAAGTTGGATCCAAACAGGGCAAAACATGCATCGTGGTGAAGGATGTCCCAGGATTTTATGTCAATCGCTGTTTGGGGCCATTTTTGGTCGAGGTACGTTGACGATACATGATGACCCCTGTCAAATCCAAGAGTGTCAACTCATTGCTTGTTCCTCTGAATTTGAACAAAGGTGTCTGCTGTGGTTCGAGATGGAGTTAAATTGGAGGCTCTTGATAAAGCCTTGAAGAACTTTGGGATGCCTGTGGGTCCTGTTACTCTTGCCGATGAAGTTGGTATTGACGTTACCTCACATGTGGCCGGATTCCTTTCGAACGCCGACCTCGGCGTCAGAATGGAGGGTGGCGACATCAGCCTTATGGAAAAGATGGTTGGCAAGGGATGGCTTGGTAAAAAGAGCGGACAAGGTTTCTACACATACAACAAGAAGAAAAAGACAATTAGTCCCGAAGTCGAAGCCTATGTCAAGGAATTTGTCAAACGGGATTTGGGCTTGAAGGAGAAGGAAATTCAGGACAGAATAGTGTCCCGATTTGTCAATGAAGCTGCAAAATGCCTAGAAGATGAAATTATTGAAAACCCCGTTGTCGGTGACATTGGTCTTGTTTTTGGGACTGGATTCGCTCCATTCCGCGGAGGCCCATTCCGGTATTTGGACCAGGTCGGAGTCGCTAATTACGTTGACATGATGAACGGGTTTGCTGACAAGTATGGAGCTCAATTTGAGCCATGCCAATTGTTGAAGGACTACGCGGCCACGAACAAGAAGTTCCATAATTGAGTATATAGCAACAGGAGCAAACAGTACGATCTGAATTGAGGTCAATACGTTGGCCTTTTTAGTTTTCAAATTGAGAAGAAATTAACTAGGTGATATTTCCTTCCATTGATTGAATCAATTTGTAGTTGGAGCCTTGCTAGTCTTTCAAGTTCTCTAGGTACGTCACAAATTGGTTCGAAGGGGTCGAATTCCCTTTTACAGTCCCTCCATCGATTCAATGATGACTTAAAACGTTAGTATATTTGCAGAAAATCCAAAGAGGGCTCGGGCCCTGCCAATGGATTTGGGCTATTGGATAGTGATTATTATATAGAAACAGGTGCAATGAGTTGCCATGTTTTTTATGGAGAAGAAGGCAGTTCTTGGAAACTGAACAAAGCACACTGATATTCTTGACATCCTCCCTTTCAATGGCCTACAAGACTGCGATTTGTCCACTCTTCAATCTGTTTGCTAAGCTTGGTGGTTGAATGGCTTCAGTCACATTTTTTTGTTTGCACATCTAAAAAAAAGAAGCCTTGACAGGGGTGACTGGTGCCCTTATTGCAACCCAAGTCAGTAACCAGAACGAGAGACCACAGAAATGCTTGGACACCGTGGGCAGCCGAAGCCACCACAACAGGGGGTGTACTGTATCATATCTGGCATGCTAATGGGGTCCAGGGGGATGTCCCTGATGCTGCCCATGGGGAGGAAGTGGGGTGAAAAACATTCTGCTGATGTCCGTGTTACCAGGGGGAGGGATTGCTGCATGCTGGGTGGCCAGGGTTATGGTTTTACGGGCAGAAGAGATCCAGGATTGTTGTTGAGCGGCTGTGTGGTCAAGGCGTTGTTCTAACGTGATGTTGCCAAAGATCTTATCCCGTTCGTATTCTGGCTGGAACATCGTCCTGTGCTGGTTGTAGAGTTCGCAAATTCGGACCAGGGTGACCCCTGCCTGTGTTTGAATGCTGTGGCATCAGGTTTATCCATGTGGAGAGACTTGAGAGCAAAGACTGCTTATATTCAAGAGAAGTGGGTCGAAGCACATGAGTTTCTATTTAAGTAAATGGAATAGGTTGAGAAAATTGATAGGTAACTGGTATTGACAACAGATTCGAGATTTGACTGCCAACTACTGAGCAGGGAGGATAAATGATAGGGGACGTGGCTGAAGGGGAATGGGGAATTTGAAATATCAAGTTGGGAGGATGTCAGAGTACTACAGATCAGTAGTACTTGATGTACCTTAGAAGTGACAGTTAAGATAGCATAATGGGATTAGCTCTGCGGTTTGACTCCACAGTGCATTGCCATGTTATAGTAGATAACATGCTGCTGTGGAGTCGAACCATGGAGCCAGACCACATCAGTTTTCCTTCATACAAATTAGACCTAATGTACTTTCTAATGAGGGCCATCATAATAATAATAATAGAAATCTAATATTTAGAGTGCATATATTACACCCGAGGTCAGTAACCATATCGAGAGACCATGGGAGCACTTGTGCCAAAGCATCACCCAACTCCACCCAAGATTGTTCACCAAAGCCACGGTTGGCAGCCGAAACCACCTCTGCCTGGCGCGATATCAGTTGCCACACAACTCAAGTGTCGAGCTCCGACCAAAATCATGCCTGCTAAACATGGATAACTGTTACATATCGTGCCTGCAGGCTATATCATGTATTTTAATGTCTGTTGGCAGTGTGCTGCCTGCCCGTCATTAGTTTTGTCTATGCAGCGTTTTACCTCATCTTGCAGGCAGCAGTGCTATAGGTAGTTCAAAACTGCGAGAGTACATGACCCTTCTTGAAGTGAGTGCCAGATGGCTGTGTTCTGGCAGGTTGACTATGGCGATATAACCCGGATGTTGTTCAGTTGATTGTTATAGATCCCAGAAACGGATTTCCGAATATCGTACGTAACTACGGTAGTTTGGATAAAG